>WEDG01004482.1:280000-296403 GCA_017591395.1 Schistocephalus solidus
TATATATATATATATATATATATATATATATAAATGTTACAGTTCTAAATTCCTAATTTGCTTATCCAAGCGATATTTTAAGATGACACCGAAGCTACTATTGCATTTTATTGGGCAGCCGGCTATCATTTCGCATTCCTTTGCACATTTTGTATATGCATCTGGAGGCTATATGAGCTAATATTGCTGCTATAGTCTGTAGTAATGCTGCAGAATTAAGAGGGTTTTGATCTAAAGAATATGCAGGACATAAATTCCATGAGATAAGTCAAATAGGTTTTAATGCTTCTAGTTTTCCCTACTTGCAAGCTGACCGAGTTAAGTTAATCACTACATATACCTGGTACCTGCAAGTATCGGCTGGAGCTATTGGCAATATTTGCAGGCCATCATGCTGTGTGCATGAGGATATTTCCGAACATCCTACTTGCTGACAGGCCATAGTCAGATTTCCAGCGCAGGTTTTATTAATACAGCATCATTCACTTCTACTTCACAGGAGTGCATTGTCTACAAATGAGCATATTTTCATTAGTCATGTCTCTTTTTGAAAACAAATGTTGGTTGCAAACCATCCATCCTGTTCCATCTGAAATCGGTAGAGTTGCACTGCATTACTTTCAACCGTTAGCACCCTAAAAGTATGTATAGTTTAAAGTTTTTACCAAAAACCGGCGGGTAAGATGTTAGCAGTCATTGTTGGCTTACTTGACCTCACCTACCAGCCAACCCATCAGCGAGGGCTAAGACCAGAGATACTAAAGTGAAACGCAACGACCATAGCCCCTTCTACAGTCAAGCCACATCCCTAGCGGGAGCTATTATATTGACAGTCTAGGTAGCATTTCGTGTGGCAAATTTGCTTTACTAGTTAAGGAGACTCGGCTTTAACTGCTACCAGCTCTGCAGCAGCAGCAGACACCAGACTCCCTTTTACCTAAGGCTACAACGCGTTTGACCCTGCCCATGTGCATTCAATGGAACCAGTCCCGGAAAATGAACTGACACACGCTGCTGAAGCAGGTCAATTTGGGGTGACTTTAAAAAATCCGATCCCAGCCCGCCTGCAGTAGGCCACCATCTCAATGCTTGTTTTTTTCGACCCGTTAATGTTCGTTTAAGAGGTCAGGAATGATCACTGCTCGGCCCGGAAGTAGACATACCCGTCGGCTGTGTGCGTCCGTATTTCGGGCGTAAGGACACGAGAAGGGGTGTGTGTGTGTGTGTATGTGTGTGTGTGTGTGAATGGCCGAGGTGTTTCGTGCGAACTAATCATCCCCTTTCCGTCGCAGTGGACTTTTGGATTGCTATAAACATAAGAGTGCAGGACATAGCACTGTGTCGATAGGTTTGTGTGCGAGTGCTATTTACAGACTGCCTGAGCACGGCTTCCGTCGGTTGGGTTTTTTGGTAGCTTTAGTCACCAGAAATGTTTCTGCTCTGGCGTAATAGTTGAAAGATAAACATAATGATGAATCTTAGAGACTGGAAAAGCGTGGTTGGTGTCACCTTCTCAGAAGGGTACGAATTAAATTCATTTACGTGACTCTTGATACCAACTCCTTCAGAATGAAGACATTACAATAAATAATTTTGGCATCTGCTGCCCCCTATGACGATGGCAGGCCAACTAACCCAAAAGGGCTATACTGCTGTCGCTTTAAGCCGAGCAGTTTAGCTGATGCCATGCGCTGGTCGGGGTGCAATGTGCCTCTTACCCATTTTTGTTGATGCACGAGGTAGGTATTAGACGGAGAAGTACGCCACGCCAACCGCCGCACTCAATTGCAACATCAGTCGGCCAAAGGGCCCGGACAGGCTACTGGAGCGG
Source organism: Schistocephalus solidus (assembly GCA_017591395.1). Taxonomy (NCBI): domain Eukaryota; kingdom Metazoa; phylum Platyhelminthes; class Cestoda; order Diphyllobothriidea; family Diphyllobothriidae; genus Schistocephalus; species Schistocephalus solidus. The sequence continues at coordinate 281,832 of WEDG01004482.1, forward strand.
GGCAAAATAGGAGAGCAGTGAGTTCGATTATGGGAGGTGTCCTTAATAACGAAACCTAAATGCATCTCTCCGTACGCATCTTATACCCTTAGACAAATCACGGCGCTTCAAAAGTGTTGTTTTAGAAGATTTTCAGCAGACGAACTAATTATTTTCCTTTCTGTCCCAAGGATTAGACTGAACGTGTTAAATCCATACGCGTTGGTGAGAAGTTGCAGATGACAGACTCACGACATGTCAGTTTTTGCGACCAATCTCCTCACCAGTCGACTTGACTTGAACAGAAGACTTGTACATGGTTGGAGGAAGAGAGTGGTGAGGCGGATCCAGCATAACTCAGGTGTCTATTTATCCTTCTATAAATAAAGGAAGCACCTTTAACCTCACTCGATGTGGTTCGTTAGGCCTTCAGTTGGTTTAATAACTGCGTCTTAAAAAGAACTATAATGGCTACTTTTTAATATGGCTTTTATGGCAATCTCAATCATTTGACGTCTGGGGCTGATATCTACCTGAAGTCCGGTTAGTGTGGGATTAAACAGCAGGCCGTTAATGTCAGACGTAGAGGCATTTTTTAGCTTTGCTGCACCTCATGACCCCTTCCAACTCCAGTCGCCTTGACTCGATGCGAGTATCGTAATGGGATTTTCGTGGTTGCATAAAGTGAGTTGGATGCGGTACACGTTTTTTAACGTTGGAATCCAATCCACGCACATGTCGCCGTTGCGTCCTTGGAACATTGGCGAACCTTGTCGTGTATGGCGGCTGGACTGTCGTTATATTTAGAAGTGAAAGACTCCATTGCCGATTGAAGAAGTATATGTGCTTGGTAATTCGCATTCAGGCGCTCGAATCAATATTGACATCTGTTGGTCTTGAATGAACTGAAGGCGCAGTATTCATAAGATGCAGATACTTCGCAACCACATAGTTCTTGCAAATTCTAATTCCCACACTGATCGCTGTACGAGAGTTCAAAAGTCAAAATTGTACAGGTGTCTCCACCCCATCAACCAACATCGGTGCCAAAGTCTCGGTTATTCATGACACGGACGTTATTCATATGAGCTAGTGGTTTTCCTAGTTATGCGGTTAAGCAGAAGTTTCACCCATGGATAAATTCGCACTTTTTGCACTCATTTCCTCGAGATGATAATCACGCATGAACATGGAATGCCCTGATCAAACTTCAGTTAAGTTTTAACTACGTATATGTATCTCTCTCAGTGATTTCCTGGAATTCGATTTTTAATCGTTTATTGGTATATTTACCATAACAGTGTCTCTCCGCCGCGCCTTCTCGTATTTCCTGTTGCGTTGGTCGATGCTTACTCGGAGTGAAAAAATAAACGTTAGCAGGAAAATAAGCCTCTTATGGCGTAAAGTCATTCCTCGGCTGGAAATTCCCGTGCTGTTTTGGAAACTACAGTATCACACGCTAGTTGATGCTCTTTTACTGCGAATTCATACAAGGAAGCATTCTGTGACCTACTGAGAACGCATTTCTTCTTTTTCGCGCAAAGGTCCATCGGGTTTCACAACTTTTTTTGGATTCCGTACATCGTTTTATACTTTTATTTGGCCTTGCTATTAGTCTAATTCCTCTAGCCACTGTAAATTTATAAGTGTATTCGTGATAAGAGACCGCTCGCGATGACTTCCCATTTCAGGGTAAACTTAACGCGTCTTTAGACAACCCTTTAGAAGTAGGTTTTGAGTTATATTTCGCCAAGTTTTATTACTTTTGGCGTTCATTAGACGATTTGGTGGAAACCTCATCGGCATGTCAAGAGGCCCAATGCCTACTCAATAACTTTTACATGTATCCACAGTTAGATTACTCAAATATGTACCTTTCTGTGTAACCCTCAGAGACTACTATGATTTCACCACAAACTACGGCCTGAACGCTAATGAGGTACATATTGTTATAGTTTTTTTCCCTTTTTGTGTGCTTTTTTTCTGTGAATTGAAAAACTCTTTTCGTGAGACCATAAACGGTTTTTCAGTTAGAGTTGGAAACTAAGCTAGCTTAATTTTCGGTATTGTCTAACGCTGCATATAATAGCAGATTGAAAGTTCAGTGCATGGCTATAGGGATTCCAAGCTTTGCTTACTTAAGGCCTTCTACCTAACTGCAATGGTTAATGCCTCGTTTTAAGCTAACGTAAACTCGGGAATGTACAACACAGCAAAAATACGAGGTCCATCGGGTTTGGTTGAAAGTTCCACCTCCCGAGTTCGTTTCGGTTGCTCCACGTCTCAGAGCTGCACAGCATACCTAGCATTAAAGTCTCTTTTCGTTTCCTAAATCGAGGCCTTGTCCTTTATGTCGGGCTACACGTTTTCCGTCAGTGCGAGCTCCCTGTTCCCCTAGTTTGCTTCATTTAAGAGCTTATTTAGAGTGAGAAGTAACATTTCGGAGTACCTCTGGTCCCTGATGACGCTATCAAATACCGCGTCTACCTCTTCCCCCCCCCCCTGCTCCTCTTGTTTTGACACATCAAAGGCGGTGAGGTGACTCTTCTAATAAACATTCCATTGGGGTAGAATTTATGAACTGACGAGACTGCTCAAACTACCAAGAAAACTCCCGAAACGTGTACTCGCTAATGGATATTTGCTTTGACATAAAGCGCTACTGGTTTAAAGTAGGCCATTCAACACTCCTCTGTCATATTTTTAGCATGGCTGCCTTCTCAACCAGGTTGCTTGCCCTCCGATTGATTAACGCGCCGACAGGACTTCCCGATTGGGATACTTATGTGGAACACCTCGTTGGAGAAGGACCGTTGCTATTTGTACGGATGCAGTGTTTTCGTTCATAGAACTGGTTGCCTCTGCTATGCCTAACATAGGGACAAACGGCTGAACTCAAACGAATGTGCAAGCATGTAATGTCGGGTGTTGGCACGTGAGAGAAGTCACTTTGGCTAGTCCTCCCACATCTAATCATCTTGACATAATATGACGGCGAAACCTGGTTGGAATTCTGCACGGAGGCCAAGAATAGCCTTGTGCAAATCCAGCTCAGCTGCACCTAGTTTTAGATACGGTGGTCCCAATGCTGAGCGCGGAGGGGAAATCAGGCGGTGTTGTGGGGGTCAGATCTGCACTGGAACAAATCAACTTGTGTGTGTGTGTGTGTGTGTGTGTGTGTGTGAAGTCTGATTTGGTGGGAAAAAAGAAAGGGAAGACCGTTTTCGCTTTCGTATAGTCCCTCTGTCAGTCGCATCCGCAGTTCATCCGTCCACGTTAATGATGCCAGGTTCTAACACCGATAGGAGAAAGAAATGTATTTTGATGAGTGAGACCGGCGCATCGTAGAGGACTGAGGACGAACCTGTGGTTACAGTGGCATTTTGGCGCTGTCTTTCGCGTGCCACACACTTGATAGTTCCCCTTTGGCACTAAAAGGAGTTTATGCTATTCGATGTCATATCGGAGATGTGGGCTGAGAGACCATATGGAGAGGGAGTCATAGAAATCTGGCTCGCAGTCATGCGTACTGAATTGCCTGGTCAGTTAACAACCTTCTGGGTCACAACTTGTTTATTTGTGCGACACTACAGCGTTTGGTTCCTCGGATCTCCTACAGCAGAGTTACTCAATATTAGAGCCCTGTTTGCTTCAAAATGAGCCAGTGCACGGACCAGTCATGTATATAATGAACGAAGTGAAGAACCTTCCATGGTTTCTGCATACCGTTCGCCTGAAGATAACCGTAGTCCATGATCGGGACATGGTGCGCCGTTTCAGTTCGCCCGTATTCCGAACTTCGGATACTTTTAACCGTTTGTTTATGTGTATTGACAGTCTTCATATAAGTATTGTCGTCCAAAGAATACGGAGCAGGCAAACTCTCCTACATTCTGCCATCAGTTATCTGATGCACCCCCAATTATGGTCAGTAAAGAGCCATGGATTTTGACTCGTACGGTTTTTGGGGAAGGCTAACCGCACCGATTGTACTGCCTTCAAGAAAGGTATAACTGCTTCCAATCACACTCCTGAAATTAATAGGCGCAGACCGAAATTTGATTTGCATATTTGAGCCGAAATCCATCATCTACTGCGGGATAACCGCGTAATATTAATTTAACTGCCAAATGCCAGCCAGTAGTTTTTTTCAGAGGTTACACGGTAAATCATACTGGCAACGTAGATGCTAGCTTAAAACCCAGACAAGTGTACCTATGCTGTTGGTACTTTGTATCGTATAACTTCTGCATATACTATCTCGGAAGCACATGTCTGTGCTGCCACTATGTGGTATTTTGTAACCTCTATTTGCACTATCAGGTGTGTGAGTTACTGCGCTTCAAATATGCGTTTTATGTGAGTGTATTTGACACTAGTCGCTTCCTTCTTTTTTAGTTAAGTGGAGTAGATGGGGCACGGAGTTGTTGTTCCGACTTTTGAAAATCATTCCATCATCCTTTCTCATCCTTTCTCCATCTAACCTTTCTCAGCTTCGTCAGTAGAATGCTCAGACAAGCATCTTGTTAACGGTTCTTCATTCAAGTCCTATGGAATTACAAAATTTGGAAACCAACTTTAAACTAGTTAACGAAACGCCACCTGAATCGTTTGTTTCAAAAGACAGTACAAAATTTAGCGAATGAATTCAGGACACCTGAATTCCATTATTTTCACAAATGTCCTAAGCTCATTTGCCTGTTGCGACCGAGCAATAACGGTCTGAACCTCGTTGACCTATGCACATACAGCTGACGCAAGTACATCGTGGAGACCCCAAAGGATGTTTTTGAGTCAATTTAGTCTGGAAGAGGTCTTTGGTGAACTTACAGAGAAGACTTGAATTAAGCGGAAAACCACACTGATGGTCCAAAACACCTCGTTTCAATAGAAACTAGGCTAGGTATTCATCGGCACATATGATCTTGACCGCAGTCAAATGAAGAGTTGCTCGAAAGGTTTTGAAGAGTAGGTTTGATAATCCTACCACAAACGCAGTTGAATTGTCACTTATCTTTCCTATCTGTTGATTCGTCTGCTCTTCCAGGCCAACTCCACCAAGTACGAACATAGACTTTCTCTAAAGATGATACCAACGGATTCTCAAATATCCCTAGGAATTTAATGAACTTAAAAATACAGGCATATACCTTGGTTTGGAAGTAACTACTTCCATAATCTTTTGCCTGAAGGGATATATAGATTATTTCTCCGTCATTAGGGTGGTTCTTAAAATCACGGGAATCGAATAGTCCATTTTTCATCATTCCCAAACCCCGAAACCGCCATCACTAGTCCTTTTGTGATCAACTGCAATTAAATAAAAATGTTTTTTTCTCGATGTATCTATCATTAATCCTAGTGCACTAGCGTTAACAGGGAGAGGGGGGGGCTTCGGCATACCCACATAGTGGTGTGTGCGTGTGTGGTCGACCGCTTTTGAAATCGGCATACATTTTTGTAAGTTTTGTTTATCTCATAAATGGACCTTAGAGAGAGAGAGAGAGACCACAGCTACCACCCTCTCCCTCCAGAGTACACGCACTTCAGTCGCAATAAATCGTCTTGGCGTCTACCACCTGTACTGCACCCCCTCACTTGTCAGGCCCCTGGGAGCCTACTACGTTTTATAGTGAGCGCCTTCAAACTTGGCCTCACAGATTTCAGTGCAACTTTAGTTTGTATAATGACAAGGATTACTTGTATGGCCGGTAAACCAGACGTGGAAAGAGAAATGCAAGTAATGAAGGTAGCCCTTGCATAATTCCAGGAAAGAAAATCATTTCCTTGTCCTAAACCCTGAGTCATGGCCCTTATTTTAACCCGAACCCTATTCTTAACAATCCCTGTAACCGCAGACCACAAAATTACCCCAACCCTAACTCTAAAAATAACCCTATCTTTAAATTGAAATCTAAAGTGAAGTAGATGCGGTGAATGTCTGCTCCTCTTTAATTCGATTTGCACGCGAATACCTACTGCAGCTTGTCTGCTGTACGATGGTCTTACTTCGGCAGGCGTCTAGGTAGTGGGTTCAGCCACGCCTACGTTTATTTGAGGTGTTCATCGAAGCCCGTTTCTTTTATTTTTCCCTGATGTTAATATTTAAATGTTCACATTTTGACACGAAAGGTAGTGCTTACGGTAAATGAGTAAGTTATAACAGCATGTTGTGTGTACGTCTAACGGTTTAATTGGAACACCAGACAATGTCACAAGGCAGGCTGGTGAGTTAAATCGAAATAAATCAGGCGCTGCACTGACGCCAAGACTTCTAGCGTGCTGCTCATAGCGTCACAATGCAGTGCCTTTATGATTAAGGTTTCTACACCGCTATATCACGTTCAGCACTAAAGCAAGTGTGACACCTTGTAAAAGGCAGCGAAATGAGTACTTGTCCTTACACTGTAATGCGCGCCAAATCCATTTCTCTATGCCCCTCACGGGGTAGGGTGCTTAATTCCCTGTTCTGATGCTCAGAGGGCCGTCTACCACGAGGAGTTTGCCTTTGGTCGATAAAAAAAGCCCTCCGCATTTTACGAGACCGACAGTAGTGCTTGCGTCGCGTAACCTGTTTGAACCTCGGTACCGAGTAGTCTATTGTACTCTCTCCCAGAAGTGGTTACGTAGCGTCAGCACGAACACACTGAATGACAGCCGACACACATGAGACAGTCACCACATTCCAACACTTGGCATAAACCCCTTTAGAAAAATCAACTGTTCTCCCGCCTTCAGGCATCACAGTGGCCCATGCGTTCACGTTCGTGTATGCGAAAACCGTCGAGGTATAGTTGGCCATCGTCGATCAAATGAAATGAATCAGGATGCGAGGTGAAACTTCCCTTGCCCACTGGATATCGAGAAGCTTTTGTGTTTCTGCTCAAGTCCTGTAAATTGCCAGGGTAGAAGTTAAGTCACATTCTCCTTGTCGGCAGCAATACGCACGGTATCACTCGCACGTGCAGAATTTTTTCAAAGCCTGTGCTGTGGCTACCACAAGATGCATGGCTGTGACAGATGCCTATTCTGGCACCGACGCGCAGGAACGCATATACAGAGAGCGGTAGCCGCTGTGTGCTGTAGCATTTGCGCACTTACGCTAAGTAAGTTAAACTTTGAAACTAACAAGTCAGACCATTACAACCGGGTGGGGGGAGGGGTGGAGTGGTCGGGTTGTCTTAAGTTGCACTACTAGGAACTTCCGGTGTAGCGCACAGCACTCCTCGACCCCTGCGTCCCTACTCCCCACTCTCTAGCCGCGATTGCGTATTTATGGCTCGTTTTTTCGCACAAACATACCTCGTAGTCTGCTAATACCATCCAATCCCGGGAGCCATCTGCATGCATGGGAGGCCTCCGAGACGGGTCACCGTGCATAGACTGTTTTGCCTAAGGTTTTATCAGCCTTCCAGAACGCTTCTTCCACATCGTCAGTCGGTCCTGTCTCACAGGATGCCTGTAGGCTTATGACCTCGCAGCATTCAAACTAAATTCAATCCACTTCGACTAAACCTACCCTCTACACCCCACCCTCCCCTCCGCCCGGAAATTAGCGCGCGTGTTAATAGCCGTAGTGTGTGTGCAATACTGAATTTACGATGACCTCTAAACTATGGCTAAACTATTACTAACCGTAGACAACACTGCAATGCGAAAGTCTCCTTCACTTAATCTGTAAGCTCATGGAATTACGTGAATTCGGCACTACCAACGTTCATGCTAGTCCCTCCTTGAAATTTGGAAAATTCGAAAATGTGAGTGAACTTGGGCTTCGAATTCACGAGCAACTAATAAACACAGACTTCTATGCGATCAGTTCGCTCCTCATAAGAGGATTGGCGCTGATTTTAAAAATACCCCTTTATTCCTGAAATCCGCCACCTGCTTTTTATGTCACCTAACGTGCGTCATTTGCCATTCTCGGTGAATCACTGTTAGGTGAAAAGAGGAAATTCAAGCGGTGGATTTTTACTAGGACGGTGGTATCCTCTGCTTCAATGTGATTTTAGGCCGATTAAAATTTTCCTGCTGAACACAAGGTACGTATTACGAAGACCGCGTTCGATTCATGAAGGTGGAAAATAAAGTCAACAAGGTATTTATTTAACTTCGTGGGATGGCCAGCCAGTTGCTGTCACACGGTGGGATGGAAGCGTTTTTGACGGCACTCGCTAAAAACTTGGTACCTGGACTGTTTCTGATAGAGGGTTTCTGTGAGGGTAGCCAGCGTCTGGTACAGCAGTGAACGTAGGCCTTGCATTTACCCCACTGCAGTATAATTTACGTCAAATGCAATCTGAACATGAGGGAAATCGGTGCATTTGCCCGCCTTGGCCAAATGCAGGAGAAAAAGTCTTCAATATTTCGCTAGTAGGGTGTTTCGGCAGTCCAGTTCTCCGTGTTGGGACGAGTTTTTCCTTACACCTTCGGCAGCCCAATAGAAGACTGGGCATGTTTCTGGCAGGAAAGAACTTTTTTTCATAATAATAGATGACCCAGAATGCGCATTAATGCATGGGTAATAGCTGGACGAAAGTAGTGAGTCTCTCGTGACCTAACTTGGCTTGGTTTCGGCGCAAAAACCAGTCATTTTCTACTTGAGGCCCTGAGGCTGCTTCCTGTTAAGTGCCTATGCAGCCACTACGTGCTCAGTGCGCAAGGGGCGTTGAAATTTTAATGCTTGTTTTGTTTACGCAAACTGCACGAAAAGGGCGTAACTTTGGCGTATGCAGAAGGTAGTCGAGGCCACGCCTGGGTTTAAGTGCACCAACGCTAGAGAGTATTTGGAAGAAGCAAGTGGCCACTTGGGAAGAGGAAGCTTACCCGAGAATGTCGGCTGCCTTTAATTTCCACAAATGAAACCTAGGTATGTCATCAAGCCTTCTTTGGTCTCATTATTTAAGTCTTTTTAAAATGGTACGAGTGTTCTGCATAGCACAACGATTTATATTAGTATAATTCCCTGTGCAGCCCTAGTTAATTCAGATCTCAGCGACTATCTTCTCTTCCTGGTATGGTTTCTTTCGGATGACAGCGTTTACTTACCACTTTGAGTTCCGAAAAAGGGATATCGCAGTCGTCAAAATTTTGGCGGTTAAATGATTCGGATAGATAGAAGCGCAAAGTCCAATTCGTCCCTGTCAGATGGATCACGACCTTTGCTGATGTGAGAACACGTGTCTTTAGGATACATATTATGACAACGATTGGTTGTGCGACCGTACTAACTGACATTGACCTATGGTTGTACCATGCTAACGAACACAATCAATAGGTAGGCGAGTAATACGGGAACGGTAGCAATGTGGAGTTAGGGCAGTTTAAATGACGTAATAATAAGTTGGCAATGCAAATAAATTTATATACACACCATCATCCTTCAAGTGAGCTGCTTATTTAACGCCTTATAAGACCGTATTATACGCTTACCTGCCCACGCTTACATACACGCCAACCTAACCGTAGCCATATCCACTGTGTTCGTTAGGGTTAGCATTCGTTGCCGAGTTAGTAGAGTCGCACAATAGTTCTTTGCCCCCTGCTCCTTGTATTCGAACCCCAGCCTTCAATTTAGAAGAAATAAGGGACCTTGGCGGCGACCCTCCTCCGGAATATATCGGCGATCATTCGTATCTGTCACTTCACAATGATCTCTCTTTTAGTAGCACTCGATGAATCCGATATATTATCCAGTAGTGCGATTTCTCTGTAAGGGTTGTATGCCCTCCCCCCCCTCGCGACCGAAGCCTACCGAGGCAATAGCCATTTTCAGTTAGGCAGAAATCCGGTTTAGAGCTAATAAAATTCCACAAACCTACTGAGAGCGATGGAGCACGGGAGCTGAACCGCAAATAGGGCGAGAGAGAGAGAGAGAGAGAGAGAGAGAGAGAGAGAGAGAGAGAGAGAGAGAGAGAGAGAGAGAGAGAGAGAGAGAGAGAGAGACATAGGGAACGAGAGAAGGGCTTTACAATTGCTCGTCCGACGTTTCTAATTAATTGTGTGCACCGGCATGCGCTTTCCACCGTTTTGCCGTGAGAATTCCATCAATTGTCCCCTCTATAATCCGTGAGCCGGTTCGCATGCGCGCACGCACGTGCCTGTGGGTGAACAGGGGGGTGGGAGGCGTCGCAGCTCACCGCAAGGTGCGCGCGCCCGCTGGGTCAGTGATCACCGGTTGGCCTCGGGTGTGACCGAAATCGCGCTTTTCTTGCAACCCCAGGGATGCAGACGTGAGATTTTTACACATCATGCCTCGCCCTTGATTGTTCAGCGTTTACTAGAATTGTTGTTTGATCTGGTTTTCCGGGAGGCATTGCGAGTGGGCGAGAGGACATGGTATGGGGAGGCGGTTATTAATTTTTATAGGTCGACAGTACACAACATATGTCCAGCTGTTCGAGGTGATCATACCCTGACTACCTGGGCCGAAATGGTGACCTACATTAGGGTTGGTTGGATCTGTCCTCTGCCGGCTAAAATGTGCGTGACGCTTGTTTTGGCCATTAAACAGATACCAGCCGTGATGTGGCTTGCGTAGACGGGGACTTATGTCAGGTCCCCAACCCATATCCATTTGTTTTGCCATCAGACCCAATCGAGAATGAAGAAAATACTGATTTTGCTTTTAATCACTTTCTCTCACTTTAATATACTTTCCACTGTAGTTATAGCTTTTCCTATTTTGATTAACCGTCAGCTCATTTGCTAACGTCGACTACTAGTCTCCTTTCTTGTCTTGTACCAGCCTGCTTGTTTGAGTGAGTCCTTCTAGAACTATAAAAGCGAACACTGGCCAGCTTTGATTCGTCTTTGAAATTAGTCTTGAAAATTTTCTTCCTTCTGCCGAATGGCTTGTTTCCCCCCTGACCCGAATTATACGTAAAACTAGTCAGTGATTATTCAAAGGCAAAACGCAACGCTCGGAATTCAGCAGTGAACTCGGGCTACATTTCAGCGTACGAAAGAAAATAACGTTCCTATTTTTATAACGGAATGTGCCTGTACTTTTTTATACTTGAAGTGGATCCCTCAACGTCCGCATGGTGAACACAGTCCACTGGGTGGGTTAGGACATTACTAAAGACCAAGTTAGTCACGGCGTGAGAAGAAGCCTAGTGGTTTAATCTATCTAACCCGATTAACAGGACTCGATAAAAAATGAATGGATCTGATGGGATTGGATGAGTCAGAATGTCCTTACACTCAATTGTTAAATAGACTTTTATGGGAAATCATCTTAGGCTTATACACAATATACGCATGCAGCAGATACGCCGATTATATTTCTCAAATTTCTATGTAGAGTTGTGACATTTCCACCTAAGTGGAGACAATACTTTCATTCCAAAACTTACAGTGGAGTAGAAGACCAGACGACAGCGTCCGCTAAACCGTTTAAAGAAGGAACTGTTTAACAGAATTTCATTGTCACTTTCAATTAAACAGAAAATAATTTGGATATTTTCTCCCCAATCACCTCACCGTTGATAAACTAAATAAACTTTGCCTCGAGGATTTTCAAAGTAGGTGTTTTCCTTTGATTGCAGAAATAAACACAGTTTTTCACACCCTTGAATGGAATCGCTAGTGCGATAACTTCATTTCCTCATACTGTGCTTTCATAATCTCTTGACGGGGTCATCTAATAGCGGGCTAAATTCAGTAGGGCCGCAGTTCAATCAAAGGGGTTTGCTTTTGTTAAATTATCTCGGTCTCGTAAGCACGATGGACACATTCATGCTGAAGTCTAGTCAGCGTTCTCCCTGCCTAAAAACGTAAAATGCGCAGATAAGGGTTGGGTGCTCAGAAAATCATTGTCCTGTCTGGGCTACGCCTGCAGTTCGCTGTCTAACTCTCCATTTTTGCAATTTTCCTGAATTTTCTTCGGTCGCGTCAGTCTTCTGGAGGAAGCATATGTTTTGATAATTTTTTTACAGACACCACACCGTCTTTTGACATTACGCCGACAGTGTGTTCACTCTATCGTGAAATGTGATCAGGGAAATTGACCCCACATGGCCTTCCGTGTTTTCTCAGCAAAGCTATCTTTATTGCTATTGTCATCTTCCTCATTTTTGTGTCTAGGGTCTAAAAGGGGATTTCGCATCTTTCATTTCGCACAAATAATATTATCTGTCAGATATCCAAGAACGAGGTGGATACCTCGCACGTCACAACCGTCTCTAACCCGACTTTAATTATCCCTTTCATTTGAGACCGTCAAACTACCTCGTACCTCGGTTATTGTGTCCCCACCTGGGCTTAAGTGAGTATCCAGGTCTGGGGGAGCACTCAGCTTGTCTGACCCCTAAAACAGGTCACACGAGAGGTGCACTGGAGCAAAACGGGGACCAGATAAAGCTACGACACACCCACCAACAGGGCTGCGCGGAATCAACGAATCCCACAAAAGAACGTCCCATCGCACAAACAAATGGCGCCAAATCCCACATCAGATAGCTGATAGGCTTGGACAGTGGACTGGTTCTTGGTAGAGGAAAGAGGCAGTAAGATTTACTCTGGAAACTTCGCCCTCATGGCACTGCAGCCCGTTGCTTCAGGTTAAACAACCTAACGCGCTTTGAAACAAACTGACGGGGGTAACTTGGTCCTCTTAGGATGGATAGTCAAGATACGATGAGTCCTCATCAATGTGTCCTCTAGGGCCCTTCTATTGAGTGGGGATCGGAGGCGCCCCATTTTGTTAATATGACAATCTGGAACATCGTGCGTGGACCGGCTCGTGTGTGGCACGTGTAGACGGGCTGTTGAGCGCTGTCCCTCGCTGCGCCTGACTCTGTCCGGCTACTGGATGCAGGAGAGAGAGGGAAAAGAGATAGAATGCTGTAGATGTTGCACACGTCTGCTCGTACACGTGAAAGTCGCCGTCCCTTTGGGGCGAATTATTGACATCATTGTTCGTGAAGGTCAAACTGATGATCTGTTTGCTGGATTAAAACTCGCACTCATTACCCAATCACACCAAGACTGTCCTACCCAACTCGTGTCTGTGTCTCTTCGTCACTGTGCTGAGCGTAGCGTCCACGTCTTGAAAGCCACTTCACTCCTCAACCAAATTAAAATGATTGGCCGAGCAGTGCGTTTATTCTATTTCTGCCATTAGGCATGAATCAGGCGCTTTATCTCGTGCATGCCTGGGCCTATATTTGTAGGTCAGTTACTATACGTTATACCTGGGTTCGCCTTTGGAACAAGAACTGGGTCCTGCACAGGTCTTCTTTGCTGCAATCCACTCAACGAGTAATTCAGTGCCACTCGGGGCTTTTTGTTGTTGTGGACGAAGTCAGATTCATCTAGGATAGTTCCTCCCTACCCTCGTTCCTGCACGAAAAAAAAACAGATCGGCTACCAGGTATGAAAATTCGTCCACCATAGGATGTCCACTTCATTGCAATTCCCACACTAGTCCCGATCAGCCTACTTCCGCAGCCCTCACTGAAGACACTGATTTCACACTACTGAGGACGCAAAGACTGACGGGGTTGGACATAAATTTATCCTCCGAACGTTGCCATTTAGGTAATCTTTTTGTTAGCCCGGAAATTAACATCAGCCCTCGGCAAGTGCAATCACATCGCGTGAGGCATAGCCCTCTGTTCGTCTAAAAGCTCGGCTAAACCGTGGCTCTTCGGACAACGGCGGCTTAATGGAGTGGGGGGGGGAAGGGGCAGTTGTTTTCTTTATTACTTTTAAGTTTCCATACTACTGGTTAATGGCAATTGCCACCTTATGTTATGATGAATAGCAAGCGAATGCTTATCCGTCAGAGGTTAGTGCCTGTTTACTTCCGAGTTAGCCTGCTTTCGATGAAGGCTGCTAGTTTTTCACACACACACCAGGCGACCTGCAGTTAGGTTAAGAAACACGCTCTGTCTTCTAGGCGCAGTGCCACCAGATAGGTCAGATACAGTAATTGACCTCTCAAAATAACATATTTCTTAAAGACATTTACCGAAATAGTGAGTTCTAAAACAGTTTTTCTACTGCAGATGACCGTTTGGGTCATATTTGTAGGCTCACCCAAACATGAAAACTGGTTGCCGAGACGCCTAAACGCCCAAAACATAATTAAGCATTTAATATGCCTAAGATACATTTAACAAACACTTATAATAATTTAACTCTTTAAAAAAACATTTTAATTCGATATTCCTTTGTCTAATGTCTGCGTACGAAAATCAAGTCAAGGAAAAATTAGGAAGCTCGACTGACTTCTCGACTTCAATAAAAATAAGGGATATAATGGCTGCTGAAAATTAAATAACCCCCTTATTTCTTTCTATTGGTGCGATTTTTGCTGCATTGGCTTACTTTTCAGCGCCGTTCTAAGATTGTAAATGCGCAAACGAGTTTCCAAATACATACTAAAATTTTGAGCAGAAATGTAAAGCTTCTGCCATTTCTGTTTCAAGTTTCCTTATTCGTTGATAGTCAACTGCAAATAGAAATTGTCTGGACATCTTTCCCGTACACCGTGACAGAGAAGATTGACGGCATCTCGTGGTTTCTTTATATATACATATATATATATATATATATATATATATATATATATATATATATATATATA
>WEDG01004483.1:0-72500 GCA_017591395.1 Schistocephalus solidus
GCGGTATGATAGGCCCTTTATGTACGCTGATGATTTAAAAGTTGCCCATCGAGATAAACCGGCCGATCGCCACATCGTGCTTGAGCTCTTAAATAAGGAGCTTCAAGCCTTCGCTCAGTGGTGTCGCACATGGTGCATTTTGCTTTCTTGGCACAAGTGCTCCGTTATGGTAAGTGGTGAAAACCATCAGCATCATCTAAGCATAGACGGTCATGACCTAAATGTGCCCGGGGTTACAAAGGATCTGGGCATATCATATTCTAGTAGTCTTACTCTGTCAGAGCACTGCGCCTTGATTGTCTCGAAAGCAAGCCAAACCACTTGGTTTATTCTCAGAAATTTTAAAACCATCAATATTAGGACCAGCCTTTATAGAATGTATGTCAGACCTAGTCTAGAATACTGCTCGTTTCTATTTAGCTTTATGCACGCGAGTGAACATAGGAATATAGAAACAGTCCAGCACTTATTAACTCAAAGATTTTTCGTTTCAGAGCACAGAAACATGTCCTTCCAACAACGCTGTGAGCTTAAAAGCCTCGAGCCATTGTGGTTTCTTAGATTACAGAAGGGACTATTTTTACTGTTTAAACTTTTAAACAGTTTTACCTTGTAACCCCCTTAAATCCCTGAGGCAGCTCGTACAGGGAGAGCTGTCACTATTTATCTACATTCAGGACACCTTCCACTAATTTTGGGTTCTGATTCTCTGGAAGGTCTCTTCCGTTTTGCTGGCGTCAACGGGCTCTCAATCCTAGGCCAGAAGTTAAACTGAAGGCAATATTGCTGGCTCTCCACTCCGTTATCGGGTTATTCGTAAGTCGACAGCGAGCAGCCGTTCGCCAGCAAACCTGCTGCTAGTACAGAATACCAGATCCTCAAAACTGAAAGGAGAAGTACTACACCGTGCACCTGTGTCAATAATTCCCTGCCTGAACTTTAATCCGTTCAATAAGCTGCAGTTTTTTTCTCCTGAAAACACTTTAAATAACGATCAGAAGTTTTTTTCACTGACAGCTCGACCCCCTACTGTATATCCCTTTTGGCCTTGTTTGTAAACTGGCAATAAATAAATAAATAAATAATGCTACCTTATTCGTGTAACTTTGACCTAATTCTCTTATGGTTTATTGTTCTAAACGTGTACTTTTTTGAAATAATAGGGGTCCAGGAATCTTGGCGGTGATGTAGATGATGTAGATGATCAAGGACTCGAAGATCTTCGAGACTGCTGGTAGTGTATTTATTGGTCTAAAGTCGTCAAATGACGTAGGTCGGCCGTGTTTCGGAATAGGCAGTATGTGCGATTCCTTCCATAAAGTAGGGAAAGTTTCACTTTCAAGAGCAAGATTAAATATCTTATACAGAAGGGACGGAAATATATCGTTTGCATCCGCCTTTAGAACGCTAACCGGGACGCCATCTGGTCCTGGACTGTAAGATTGACGAAAACGCCGAATGGCTACGGTCACGTCTCAGAGGGTAAAAAATATGGTTTCGAGGACGTTACCGGTCCAAACCCGGATGTTAGAAAAGGGGGTGACAGTATGTTCACTAAACGTTCTAGCCAAGAAAGCATTGAAGCTATCAGCATTCAACTTAGCGTCAGCTATTGGGTTTCCTAAGGCGTCTCGAAATACAGGGTGCTGCATTTTTCTCTGCGCTTTTACTGTGCGCGAAAAGAGTTTCGAAACATTTAACGAAGGGTTTTCGGCAAAGTTAACCTCATCGGCTTGTCGTTTTTCGTCAGACAGCCTCTTAGCCTCTTCAAAGATTTTCTGGATCACGGGCAGGACGGAGGTGTCATTTTGTAGATGAAAACGACGGGAGAGTCTACGCAGTCTACGGCGGAATGATAAAGGGAGGTAGACTTCATCCTTGACATTAATTTTTTTCTTACGGGGAACAAAACGAGAAATGAGTGGACCTAGAACTTTGTAAAAAGTATCAGTACAAACATTCACATCCAAACATACAAAGAAGTTAGTCCAGTCGTTGGAATTTAGGTGTGTTAGCAATTCCCTCATATTTGCTGATCTGAAATCACGAAAAAAGCTATATTGTTTGGAAAACGTTTCAGCAGCCTCTAGTTCTAGTGTAGAAAGAACTATAGTATGATCAGAATTCTCAAGTGGATCTAAAGGTGACACTGACGATGGCTGACCACCTCTACAAAAAATAAGATCAAGTATGTTTGATCCTCGGGTAGGAAAATCAACTAGCTGGTCCCACATGCCTATATCTATGGCCTCAAGTAGGTCTTCGAACTTTGCAGGACCGGATATAGCCTCGTAATTAGTCAGGTGGATTTGTTTAAGTCACTTTCAGTCACTTTAAGTCACTTTATTGAAGGAAGTAGGATTTTGCCCTTGATCTCCGTATTCACATGCAAAAATGTCACTAGTACAAACGTTTACAGTGATATATCTGACAAAATTAAAATGGAGGGTAATCGATATGTGTGGGCCAGGCGCAACCTGCCACTGTTTACGCAATCTTCATTATATTGACAATAGTTTCTCAGAAAATGAGTATCTAGTTTGAATTTAAATGTGTCAACAGTTTCCGAGAGGACCACCTCGTCAGGGAGTCCATTCCATGCTCCAACGACCCAATTGAAAGGGGCTGCCCATTGAGAATGTATTGGTAGGAATCATCCTCCTCACTGGTCCTTCTGGTACGCAGTCTTAGGACCACACACTTTCCAACGTTGAAATTTAAAGAGCCAACGAGCAGACCAGCTGCTAAAACGGTTGAGATCCTCTTGAAGTGTGTGCCTATCGAAATCAGATCTGATGACCCTCCACAATTTAACATCATCTGCAAACATGATGGCGCTGCAATCCAGATCGTCGACACAGTCGTTGGTGTACACTAAGAAGAGTAACGGCCCTAATACCGAGCCTTGGGGGACACCACTTAGAACCGGAGTAGGTGTTGACTCCGAGGTATCGACGCACAGAGTTTGCAATCTATCTGTAAGAAAGTCTGTGATCCATGTCAGCAGCATTCCTCTTATGCCACTTTCAGATAATTTGAAGAGGAGACGTTTGTGTGGGACACTCTCAAACGCCTACTTGAAATCAGTGTATATGACGTCAACCCTACCATTTTCGTCCAGTGCACGAGTCCACTGCTCTGTGGAGAGTAATAAACTAGATAGACAGGAGCGATTCTGTCTGAAGCCATGCTGTAGATCTGAGAGTAATTGGTTTTCCTCATGGAACTTCATGGTTGCCTTCTTGACTATTGATTCCATTATTTACAGCAAATGGAGGTTAGGCTGACAGGCCGATAATTTTTGACATGAGATCGAGCACCACTCTTGTATATGGGGTATATATTTGCTGCCTTCCATTCGGAGGGCAGTTTCCCTGAGTCAAATGACGAATTGAATATATGCGCTAGTGGTTTGGGCAGTTCGCTGGCCAGCTCGTTCAAGAACCTGGCCAGTATATCGTCCGGACCAGATGACTTCGCTTCTTTCAGATTTCGCAGTTCTAGTTCCACGAGAGGTTCCTGGAAGATTATATATTCAAGCACTGGACCGGCGTCTATAACAGCACTGTTGACGTGGTCAAGCTGAAGTTCCGGTTCTCTAGTGAAAACTGAGGCAAAAAAAACCGACTTAAGTACTCAGTTTTGTCGCAATTTTCCACGACTTCAACACCATTCTCATCCATAAGTGCTGCTACTGGGTCCTTGTTTTTAGTCGGCTTTTGATATAATGGAATAAAATGTTTGGTTTATATTCAGCCTGTTGAATAATTCTTGATTCATAGTTCTTCCTTGCCTGACGAATCATTCTTTTAACAGCCTTTCTTTGATGACGAAATTCTTTGAGATGCTCGGCTGACCCTGTTTGCCTGAATACCTTCCATTTTTTATTCTTTTTCTTTTGCTGCCTGTTACGTTCTCTTGTTAACCAGGCGGGGCGACTATTCTTTTTTTGCACCTTCACTTGACAAAAGCGTTCAATCAGATCGAGTGAGACTGTCTTAAATGATCGCCAGTCATCCTCTGGATTCCTTTTAAGCAAACAATCCCATCTCATAGACATCAGTTCTTTCCTCATCGCGTTAAAATCAGCCTTCCATATATTTTGCTTGCATTCCGTTTTATTCTGGTGCTGAGAATAAAGTGAGTAATCCAACATCAGCTTAGTATGGTCACTCTTACCGAGGGGTGCAATAGAATACACTTCATCAATGCTAGAGAAGTCCTTCTTAAATACAAGGTCCAGGTAATTTGCTCTCTAGTTCTCTCTTAATCTCGTTTGTATGTCAACCTTCTGTACCAGAGGTTGGTTGAGAGTGAGATCCATTAGCTTGTGGCCGAAGGAAGCTGGTGCACCATCAACTGTCAGATTTACCCAGTCTACTATAGGTGCATTGAAATCTCCAGCAATAAGCACCTCCTGGTGACTTGCTACTTCCTTGAGCAGATGGAGGAGGGACTCATCAGCTGCACTTGGAATGTTCTTTGGTCTGTAGACTGTCAAGAATTTAGGTTCTGTGAACAATCCCTTTTAATCTTTATCCAGAGGAATTCATATTCAAGGAAGATAACGGGTGGTCGTTCGACTGCCGAGATTCCTGTCCTACCATATACGGCCACTCCTCCTCCCTTTCTATTTTCTCGGTCTTTTCGAAAAAGTTGGTATCCATCTATCGAAACCTCGCTATCCGCGATTTCTGCTTTGAGCCACGTTTCCGTAATGGCAACGATATCAGGGGTTCGGTCGGAAACTAATGCTTTGAGTTCATCTACTTTCGATAGGAGACTCTGAGCATTGGTATACAAACATCTCAATTTAGACTGGGTAACTCCTCCATATAGACTTCTGTGCGATTTGCGCGATTGAATACTAGAGTCTGTCATTGTTTTCCAAGATGAAGTTGTGTCCATCCCGCCGACGCTGAGTTCTGATGAGTGGTCCTCATCCGAGTTCTGGAGCACCTTCTTTATATTATTCAAGTTCTGTACAGTTGGGTACATCGTATTTAGTGTCCTCCGTCTCGGCGAGAATCCACCTTGATTATGTACGGGGTCTGCCATAAGAAAGACCTCTTTATCACTTCTTTATACTAATAAGTTTTCTCAAGCACGTATAAAGTTCCTAAGTTATAATTTCGGAAAAACATTTTTCGCCGAATATTATTTGCCTGATTTTTCCTTAGTTTACCAAATTAAAGCCTCCTCCTAGCAAAAATGAGAACGAAAATCCCAGCTCGTCGCAAGCTCTCAGCCATTGCACCGAAGCGTTTCTTGGTTGCATTTAGTAGTCACAGCAGTGATATGCATATGCAACCAGTTGTTAAAGCTAAGCAGCTTGATCTCTCTGCTTTTTTTAAATTGTAATGATTTTATTTTAAAGTTTGGATCAGTACTCTCTATATTGGGGAATTTATTCGACGTTGACATCTCTGCCTTTCCCTCTCAGAAATGTTAGCATCTGGATTCTCTCGTCCATGCGGTTGCCAGTGAAACATTATACCGACAGGAAAGAAATTATTTTTTTTTAAAAAAATGTTTCCCTGAGACAGACGACTTATTGACGTTGTCGTAGACTTCCCTTACTCGTGCGGTTTCAACTTCAAAATAGCGGAAGCCAAACGCCTCTCCTCACGTAGCAAAAGTCCACCTATGTTAGTCACCCTTTTTTCAACAATCGAGGTTGACTCCATCTTTGCGCAACGAGGTCACATTTCTCGTTATCTAGAAGTTGCAAAATGTTTCCTTTGTCGAGATCTTTCACCGATGGAGCGAAGGAATGTGTCTTATTTCTTGCATAGGTCTTCGGCCTCTCAATCCATTATCCATAAGTCTGGTCATGGCTATTCAAACCATAAAAAAGATGGTTCAGCAATCTCCTATAGTGTTCGGTTCAAAAACCTTAACTTCACCTCCAGCTTTTCTTTCAAAGAATCCATTAACGCTTTCGTCCTCGCAAATAGGAATTTCAAACGCAGTAGCTATCAGCCATGTTGTAAGCCCGCCTTTTATGTCAGTTAATCCATCTAAGCGACTAGCTGAAGAGGTTAACTTTGCCGAAAACCCTTCGTACAATGTTGCAAAACTCTTTTCGCGGACTGTAAAATCGCAGAGAAAAACTCAGTACCCTGTACTTCGAGATGCTTTTGGAAACCCTATAGCTGACGCTAAGTTGACGGCTGATAGCTTCAATGCTTTCTTGTCTAGAACTTTCAGTGAACATTCGGTCCCCCCCTTTCCAAACGTCCGGGTTTGGACCGGTAACGTCCTCTGGGACGTAACCGTAGCCATTCGGCGTTCTCGCCAATCTTACAGTCCTGGACCAGATGGCGTCCCGGTCAGCGTTCTAAAGGCGGATGCAAATGATATATTTCCGTCACTTCTGTATAAGATATTCAATCTTGCTCTTGAAAGTGAAACCTTCCCTATTTTATGGAAGGAATCGCACATTTTGCCTATACCCAAACACGGCAGAACTACGTCATTTGACGACTTTAGGCCAATAAATACACTGCCAGCAGCCTCGAAGATATTAGAGACCTTGATTAAAGACAAGTTGATGCGTCACCTAACAGAGAATAACCCTACTTAATGCGGCTCAGCATGGGTTTCTCGAAAAAAAGATCTTGTGACACCTGCCAGCTCTCTTACTTTGATCATGTGCTACAATCTAGAGATAGTGGTTTTGCAATTTACACCGTTTATTTCGACTTCACGAAGGCTTTTGATCGTGTTGACCACGATCTCCTCCTGCTGAAACTTACCTCCTTCGGCATAGGTAACAAGCTTCTAACTTTAATATCCTCCTATTTGAATGATCGCGCACAACGGGTAAAAATTTCCGATGTTATCTCCAACCCCACGCACGTGAGGAGTGGCGTTATTCAGGGTAGTGTACTCGGCCCGCTTCTATTTTTGCCTTTTTGTGAACGATGTTCCTGATTGTTTTCAGTATGGTAGGCCCTTCATGTACGCTGATGATTTTAAAAAGTTGCCTATCGTTATAAACCGGTCGATCGCCACATTGTGCTTGAGCTCTTAAAAAGGATCTTCAAGCCTTCGCTCAGTGGTGTCGCACATGGCGCCTTTCGCTCTCTTGGCACAAATGCTCCGTTATGTTTATTTGTGACAACCATCAGCCTCATCTAAGCATAGATGGTCATGACTTAAATGTGCCCGGGTTTATAACGGATCTGGGCATATCATATTCTAGTAGTCTTAATCTGTCAGAGCACTGCGCCCTGATTGTCTCTAAAGCACGCCAAACCACTGGGTTTATTCTCAGAAATTTTAAAACCCTCAATATTAGGACCAGCCTTTATAAAATTTATGTCAGACCTAGTCTGGAATACTGCTCGTTTCTATTTAGCCTTCTGCACGCGAGTGAACGGAGGAAGATAGAATCAGTCCAGCACTTCTTTACTAAAAGAGTTATTACTTCAGAGCACAGAAAATTGTCCTACCAACAACGATGTGAGCTTACAAGCCTCGACCCGTTGTGGCTTCGTAGATTACAGAAGGGACTATTATTTACTGTTCAAGCTTTTTAAACGGTTTTACCTTTAACCCCCTTACATCCCTGAGGCAGCTCGACCACTGTCGGCGCACCAATCATAGAGATGTATTCTTATTTCTTCCTTTGGCACGCACCGTTAAATACCGTCAGTTTTTTTCGGTAAATGCTATAGCAATCTGGAATAAACTACCCAGAAGTATTAAAATTCAGCAAAACTATCCTTTGTTTACGAGAGCTGTCACTAGTTTTCTACATTCAGGACACCTTCCGCGAATTTTGGGTGCTGATTCTCTGGAAGCTCTTTTCCGTTCTGATGGCGTCCACGGACTCTGAATCCTATGCCGGACTTCATGCTGAAGGCAATATTGCTGGCTCTGTAGTCCGTAATCGGGTTATTCCTCAGTCTACAGCTAGCAGCCGCTCGCCAGCATACTTGCTGCTAGTACAGAAGACCAGATCCACAACACCGAAAGGAGAAGTACTACACTGTGCACCTGTGTCAACACTTCCCTGTCCTAAACTTTAATCTGTTCAACAAGCTGCAGTTTTTTCTCCTGAAAATACCTTAAAGAACGATCAGGAGTTTTTTTCACTGTCAGCTGGACCCCTAACTGTATATATCCCTTTTGACCTTGCCTGTAAACTGGCAATAAATAAAATAATAATAATAATAAAGTGCCAAGACCGACTGCTTCTCCGTTTCAAAGTAGTTTTCCTTGTATTCCTACTGTTGACTTAGTCCACAAAACTGGGTCAAGTCCGCCTCGTTCCCATTTCACACTACCCACTCCGGTCTCTGATGTTCAATCTACTAAACTTATCAATAACCTGGGCAAGTTTAAGTATGCTCCTAACTAAAGTACAAAAAAAGAAAACCGTCATTAAAGTTGGGCAACCTCTTAACCCTCCAGCATCTACCATACATACCCGAAATTTCCTTAGAAAATATCCCAACCAATCAACTTCTCAGGCTCCCCAAATTATTAACTCTACCCCTTACGGTTAACAGTTTTCAAAACAATTTGTTCCATTTTCAAATCTTATTCTCCCCCCATATTATTCCAATATTCCTCAAAATCCTATTTTAAGGCCGGCTAATTTCGCTAACGCAGAAAATAGCCTTCCTCTCAATGGATACCACCCAAATATATTTCGCCACAAAAATCCTAATTTAGTTAGCAGTAACAACTTAACTAATTTTCGACAGCAGCAAATTTACTTTCCGCCCGCACCTTCCTCTCTTCAGTTTACATCCCCACCACCAAGTCTTCATTTTTTATAAATAACGATAACCCTAGTTTGGATACTCGAACTACACTAGATGTCATATTACTTAATGCTAGATCTGTTTTAAATAAGATGGGTCAACTGAGAGCCATTGCTTTCGAGTTAATGCCCGATGTATTATGTGGAACTGAATGTTTGACCCATCCCTTTAATTTCCGACTCTTTGCTTGTCATAGACCAGTATGATCACTACCGTCAAGACTTCTTAAGCAAGCGTGGTTGTAGTTGTCTTCTATAAATTAAAGCTTCGTTTAAGCACTTCCAGATTGATCTTAATGTTACACCATTCTCTGGTAAATACATTTAGCATCCATTTTCCTGTTGTTCCGGCAAAAGGCGATTCTCGGATGTATTTACAACCCGCCTAATTCATCATCCGATGATGATGCAAAACTTTGTGAAATTTTTAAATTGGGTTCAGAGTCCAATTCTAACATTCAAATAATGACTGGGGTTTTTACCTGGGTTTTGAAGTCCAATTTTAACATTAAAATAAACGCTGGGGATTTTAATTTTCCTGAAATTGACTGGATTTTGAAATTTTGTTTACCCAAATTTTAGCCTTTACTCGATATCATTAATGTTTCTTATTGATCCCAGCTTGCCCGTTCTTCAACGAGAGACAAGCATATTTTAGACTTGATTTTCACAAACGACATTGCCCCCCCTCTTCGTTGGTTTTTAGCAGGGCCTCTTCCAAAGTGACCATACACTAAGTCACTGTTGCCTTCCGATTGTTTCATCGAAATGGCTAGCGCCATTCCTACCTATTATGCTTTTGATCTTGCAGATATGAGCTAAATTAACAAATTTTTGAGCTCATTGGACTGGCAGCCTCTCTCCTCCACGAACGACGCAGCAAGTCTTTGTGACCTAATGTCAGTCGTTTCAACTACCATCCTGGAACTTGTGCAAACCAAAATAGTCAAGCCCTACGTTTTGGAATCTACCGTTCCTCACTTTATTTTGCCACGACTAAAGAAATTGAGGACGCGAGTGAAATATCAATATACTAGTTCGTTTTTTGTACATCTAAGGATCGCAGAGATTTTTGAATAAGCCTCTAAGATTCGTCTTGCACGTGACAGACAGAGAGAATCTTGCGCACTCAGTGAGTTAAACTCTGCAAAATCTGTTGCTCAACTGTTCCGCCGTCGATCCTCCTACAAACGAGGTTATGAAATACCTCGATTTCTATAAGAAGACAAGAACTTCGCGCTCGAAGAATCTGACAAGGCAGAACTGTGATGTGCAAATCATCTTAAGATGAAATCTGAACCGGTTCCGACGTTTCAGGCATCCTCATTGAATGTTATCATCACCATTGATTTCTCCTTAGAACTAATTCTTAAGCACATAATTCGGCTGAAAAACTCGCACTCTTTGGGGACTGATGGTATTCCAAACTCAGTTATTAAGAGAGTGCCGAGCTTCCCCCGATCGCTTAGCCATATATTCTCAGTTTACCATCCTAACGGATTATTTCCTGACACCCGGAAGACATCTTTTATTCTTCCTGTCTTCAAGTCGGGATCTCGTTCGGACGTATATAATTATCGAGGCGTTCACAAAAGCCCCGCTCTAGCAAATTTCTTGAAGAAATGATTTTTAATCAAATTCTCGACTTTTGCTTAGAAAATAAGCTCTTAAGCGACTCGCGATATGGTTTTCTACCTGGACAATCATGCGAAGTGTGTTACTAAGATTTTCTTAACCTCGTCACTTACGTTCGTAATGCGCAACAGTCAGTGGTTGTGATCTTCTTTGACCTGAGCAAAGCCTTCGACAAGGTACCGCACAGACGTCGTCTGGTGTAAATGGAAGCCATCGGCATCCGGTCTCCTCTCATTGACTTCATTGGTTCCTACTTGTCTAACCTCAGCCAGATGGTCTTAGTAGGTAATATATATTTTTTAGAATTTATATTTGGTAAGCACCGGCAAGGCACTGTCTAAGCAAACATTAGTAACGAAATAAAGATATGACAATGTGTGCTGATAAAATGTACAAATACATTACTTGTGTTGCTATGTACCAGTTAGCGATGTTTTGAAATTTATGGTGAACTAGAAAAAATAGGCAGTGAAAAAAACCTCCTACCATAAAAATGGAGGCAGAGTTCAATAAGCCTTCATTATTTAATAGAAGGTAGGAGAAAAAAACTGTTTAGGAAAAAATGGTCAGGTGGTAGAGTAGGGTAATACTGCAGTAGCATTTCAGAATGAGATAATGAAACGTCGAGGTGATTCGTTCTTGATCACTTAGGCGTATGGAAACCAAAATATCACGAAAGTGCGTCAATGAACTTAAGTCCTCAGAATCTTCGGATCCAGAATTGAATTCTGATGATGGTAAGTATCCAAAGAAACGGTTGCATTTTAGACTGTAGACCAACGAATGTGTACGTCCGAATGACGTCATTGTTTGGATGACTGGTGATATAAAGAGACATTATAGTTCATGGGCAACCCAAGGTAGGGTAAATATAATTTCAAGAGGGTCACTTAAATTCCAATGGTCATTTCTCAAAGTCATGGGGAAAGCTACTGGGAAAAGATGAGGAAAATAAAAGGTTAAAAGAATCAGTGTTAAGATAAATGTGCAGTCTTCGCTTGAATGCAGATAGACTAGTTAACGACCTTATTTCAATTGGCAAGTTATTTTCAAAGAAAACTATACCTAGAAGCAAAGAGGAGAGAGCGTTTACACGTGGAGGATGCAGGGGGAGGAATAATTAGTGCAGAATTTCTAAGGTTATAAGGAAGACTAACAGGGGTAATGACAGAAAGCTTTGGGAAGGGTTGAACTATTATTTAGTTGGAAAAGGAGACAAAAGCCTGCTTCAAGTCTCCTAACCCAAAGAAATTTTAGCTTCATTAGCTGGCATCTTGTTGAGAAGAAATTGGTTGAAAGAGTCGGGAATAGGAGTTTTTTGTGAACTCTCTTTGGACTTTTTCAATTTTTGAACGGCTAGATTCGTTCATTTAACCGAAGAAAGGACAGCAAAATTCAAGAATGGGAAGTACAAACATACGATAAAGTCTTAATTTAATATCAGGAAGGTAGAAATTATAAGAAATAAAGCCGCAAGTCTGAGCCGAAATTCTATCGGCATGAGGCGAAAGATCTCATTTATTGATGGAGGAACATTCAATCATAGGGCAAACTTCAAAGATAAGAGGTTGCCGCAGCCTTACAGGCCCAAAACTCATGTAGCGGCACTTAGTGGGTGAGAAGTCAATTAGCCATGTGGAGCTCCAGGCCGAAAGAGCGTCTAAGTCAGAATTAATTTGTTCTAAGCACCGTTCGTTCGTAGAGTTAGAGAAGGAATACACACATTTGAGGTCATCAGCATAAATAAAAGATTGAGAATGTTTAACTATCGATGCAATATCATTTATATACAGTAAGAACAACAAGGGACCTAATACGGTACCTTGAAGTACTCCACTAACAATCGGGGTAGCACTTGAGTATGAGGACCTTACTAAAACGTTTTGCTTTCGATCATTAAGGTATGATCGAATAAAGTCAGTAAGGGGACTACTAAATCCTATAGCTTCTAGTTTAGCTAAAAGTCCTTTATGAGGCACTTTATCGAATGCCTTACTAAGATCAAAACAGATAACTACCACAGAGAGATGATCATTACGAAGAGAGGTTAGTAGATTTAGAACAGACATGTGGCAGGTTTGCAAGAGCGGTCCGGTAAGAAGCCATGTTGGGAAAAGTTGATAATTTGATTGCTAATGCAAAAATCCGTGATTTGTTTTGCAATTAGTTTTTTGAAAAGTTTAGCAAGAGAGGGCGTTTTATGAACACCGCGATAGTTATGAATGTCCGAGCGGGGACCAGATTTAAAAACTGGTATTATAATAGAAGTTTTCCAGTAATCGGGGAAGAAACCATTTTCGAAAAATACTGAGAATAACTTGCTTAGTTAAGGTGGAATATCACTTTACTGTTTAATAAGTGAGTTTGGAATGTTATCAGTTCCAACCGAATGTGAATTTTTTAGGTGAGCTATTTCCTTTTGAATACATGAAGGCGAGACATTAATGGTTGTTAGAAGCGAATTTGAAAGGAGAGGAATTGTTGGAGTGGGGCTAGTTTCAGTGGTAAAGTGGTCGGCAAAAACGAATTTAACAACTCTGCTTTGCCCAAATCGTCTGTAACAAACTTTTTGTTACAGTCGAGTAAGGGCGGAGTTACATTCAGACGCTTAGCCGATGACCGAACATGGAAGATATGAGTAACAGATTTGGATGAATTGCCATCACTTAGTGCCCGAGACTCCCTACACTTATCTCTCGCGAGCCTAATTTTTGATACTAATTTAAATATTTGTGCAATCCTTAAATGAACTGACAGAGAGCTTTTAGATGAATCTTTAAGTTGTTTTCGTAATTTTTTAAGTCTGTTCTGGGGAAACTGCGGAACAGTAGAAGAAGCTGTATTTGAATTAAAAATCTTAAACGGGATTAAAGCCTGGATTTGTTCTTTGAGGCTCGGCAATAGCGCACGGAAAAAGTTTGGATCGTTGATTGCGAATATGCTATGCCAATCTAGAGTTCTTACGAAATTATTTATCATTTCATGGTTTGTGTCAGCAAAGTCGAGGTTATTGCATTTACCCTCAGGCTTCGTAAGAAGGGGGACTGGAAAACAACAGTGAATTATTGCGTGATCACTTGTGGAAAGATGATGATGAAAATTCAAAAGAGAGGGTGGCATCATTTGTAAAAATTAAATCTAAAATTTTGTCATTTCTAGTAACTGATCTGACCAGTTGGGACATGTTTGAAAATTTAATAGTATCGACCAATTTCTGATGTTTAGGCGGAGAGGAATTTGCCTGCCAGTCAATGTCTGGCAGATTGAAATCGCCTACGATTATTTTGACATCAAATCGAGTGTCTGCAACTTTTTCAAATAGTTCACAGAGCTCGCTTTCATTGCCAGAATAACACGGGGGATTATGGACACAGCCAATTAACGCTTTTTTATTGTGAGGGAGGATGACTGAAGCAAAGCATACATTTTCAGAAAAGGACGAAATGGCCAACTGAAAAGGGAAATGTACAAAGGATGACTTAATATAAAGGAGGCAACCACCGCCACGTTTTTCAGCGTGGTCTTGTCGATACAAATTGAAATTATCTATAGCAAGCATTGAGTCAGAAATAAGAGAGTGAGCCCAGGATTCAGTGATGCACAGCAAATCTAAATCAAGCTCAATGGCTACTGTTCTAAGCTCGGCCATCTTATTTACAACTGATCTCGCATAGAGTGAAACTAAGCTGAGCGTATTCCTGAGCTGCAGGTTACGCTCATCCTCGACGCCTTAGCTGATCACGAGTGACGTTTCTCGTGGCACGGTTGTGGGTCGCCTCCGCTTCATTCTGTACATAAACTTTACTTCAACTTTACTCAAAAATTCACCAAATTTTGTTAACGTTGACGACCTCAATTGCATTTTATCATTTGCTAAAGACACTGTCAATAGTTGCGTTGATAAAATCAACACTGATCTCCTTATGCTCTCACGTTGGAGCTCTAGTTGGCAGATAGAATTTTTCCATCCAAGAGAAATTTCATGTGCTTTGGCCCCGCAAAGTTTCCTGGACCCCTATTATTTCAAAAAGGTACACTTTTAGAACGATCAACCATAAAAGACTTAGGCCTAAGTTAACTGAATCAGCTAGCGTTATCGCCTCATGCAGATCAAATTTTTGCAAAGGCTGCACAGATAAGTGGTTTAATATCACATAATTTCTTCTTTCCGGAAATAAATTTAAACCTATACCACATGTTTTTTCTTCCTATCCTAGAATACCTCTGTCCCCTCTTTGGGCCGATGAACGAGTTTGACCGCAGTAAGATTGAAAAAGTTCAGAAGGTTTTTACTCGAAGACTATTTTCTCTTACTGGATCCAGTTTCTCTTATACGGATAGATGCCAGTTAGCAAACATTAAACATCTGTGGTTTAGAAGACTCGAAGCCAGTCTCTACCTCCGGTTTTGCGTAAACTGTAGCCCAAATCTCCCACGAATTAACGCTCTCACTTCGGTAGATCGACCCTATGCCACTCGTATTTCCTCCATGATCATTTCATCACCCTTTGGCTCTACAACTTACCGGTCTCAGTTTTTTGCCTCCAAATATGCTTTCATACGGAATAATCTATCACTGCAAATTAGGTTGTCATCTACATAAGCTATTTTCAAAACCAAATTACGCAAACATTTAACTTCGGAAGATATAAAGTCCCTTTTGTATGTTTCCTTCCCAAACTCGCAACTTTTGGATTTTGAAAAGGGTCCTCCTGGTATTTGAGGCAGCTCCCTCGGTATTATATTGGTCTCTTATTATATTTCCATCATCCTTTGCAGTCAATCTTTGCATTCACTTTTTCTTTCCCTCCTTTTAAACTAGCATTGCCAACTCTTGACAACCTTGATACTTTCCTCCGAATTTGCAACCTTGACGATAGTATCCAGGTTCTGTTGATGATCGAGGCAGGTTCTGATGGTTTTGCCTCTTTTATTGGTGGACTATGCAGTCAGAAAGGTCGCATCTGGATGATGATCTCGTGACCTCTACTGTCCCCTCTTCGTTTCGACCATGTTGTCTACGATGAGTTCGTCCTCTCTCACCTCAACTGGTGTTTATAAACAATAGCTCTGACTGCTATATTATCCCTCACCTGACAAGGAGCGTTCCGAACCCTCATACGTTGTCAGCAACATCACAATACTATCCCATTGCATTTAGCTAGTAATTTTTCAGTGAAGCGGATTTTTTTTCCTTTTTTTAAATTGATGGCTCGCCGAACTCCGCCTCCGATTTAACCCTAGGAGTTTTTTTACTGCTTCTTTTCCAGATCACCGTATATGACAAAAATTGTTGACTTTTGTTTTAAAAATGGCAAATCGTTTTGAATCGTATATGTTTACCATTCTACTCATTTCTGCTGTTCATATGGATGCTCGCATAGTGCAGCAATTATCCACTTTGTATTTATTTAAACCATGGTACTAAGTTTGTAATTATGGGACCCTCTGGGCCTTAAATATACAATTTATTTATTTATTCCTCCCTGATCATTTCACCACCCCTTAGCTCCACAACTGATTGTTCTCAGTTTTTTGCCTCAAAATATGCTTTCATGTGGAATAATCTTACACTGGTACTTAGATTGTCGTCTACATTAGCTATTTTCAAAACCAAATAACGCCAAAATTTAACTTCGGAAGATATAAAATCCTTATTGTCTGTTTCTATCCCAAACTCGCAACTTTTGTATTTTTAAAAGTGTCCTCCTGGTATTTGAGGCAGCTCACTTGGTATTATATTATATAAATATTTCCATCACCCTCAGCAGAGTCAATATTTGAATTCACTTTTTCGTCCCCTCCTTTTAAACAAGCATCACCAACTCTTGACAATCTTGATACCTTCCTCCGATTTTGCAACCCTAACGATAGTCTCCAGGTTCAGTTGATAAGCGAGGCAGGTTCTGATGGTTTCGCCTCTTTGGTGGTGGACTATGCAGTCAGCAAGATCGCATCTCGATGATGATCTCATGACCTCTACTGTCCCCTCCTCGTTTCGAACCTGCTGTCCACGATGAGTTCCTCCTCTCTCACTTCCACTGCATCGCCAACTCTTGACAACCTTTATACTTTCCTCCGATTTTGCAAGCCGGACGATGGTCTCAAGGTTCAGTTGATGATCAAGGCGGTTTCTGATGGTTTTGCCTCTTTGATTTGTGAACTACGCAGTCAGCAAGGTCGCATCTCGATGATGATCTCATAACCTCTACTGTCCCTTCTTCGTTTTGACCCTGGTGTCCACGTTGAGTTCCTCCTCTCTCACCTCCACTGGTGGTTACAAACAGTAGCTATGACTGCTATATTATCTCTCACACGATAAGGAGCGTTCCGAACCCTCATACGTTGTCAGCAATATCACAAAACTATCCCATTGCATCTGGCTATTAATTTTTAAGTGAAGCAGTTTTTTTCTTCTAATTTTTTTTTAAATTGGCGGCTATCCGAACTCCGCCTCCGCTTTATCCTCAGGAATTTCTTTTACTGCTTCTTTTATAGTCCATTGTATATGTCAAAGATTGTTAACTATCGTTTAAAAAATGGCAAATCGTTCTGAATCGGATATGCCTACCATATTGTTAATTTCTGCTGTTAATATGACTGCTCACATATTGCAGCAATTATCCACTTTGTATTTATTGATACCGTGATACTCAGTTTGAAATGACGGGGCTCTCTGGGCCTTAAATATACAATTTTTATTAATTTTATTCTATACGTCCGAACGAGATCCCGACTTGAAGACAGGAAGAATAATAGTTGTCGTCCACGAGTCTGGAAAGAATTCTTTTAAAAGATAAACTGAGAATTTATGGCTAAGCAATTGGAGTAATCTCAGCACTCTCTTAAAAATTATCGCGGTGTTTATTGAATTTATTCTTTTGTTAAAATAATTGATAAAATGTTCAGTTTAGTTCAGTTCAGTTTTATTAAGGGAATTATAGTCGAAGCCTTTGAGCTCCCCTTTGATGTCAGTGACACTGTAAATTAAAAAAGGCTAACATATAATGGACGTTGGACAAAGGGTTATCTCCCCGACACAATGCAGGGCATCGGACAAACAATTATAAAATAATGTTACTCAAAAATAGGGAGTAGTATGTTATATGACGCGAAAATTGTGGATGGGGATATGTTTCAAGAAATGTGTTAGGTCCGGATGTCGTGGTGGTACTTATGGCTGTACTGGTCCAACTTCCGCTTAAAAGTGTCAACGGATGGGGACATGATTATGTCGGCCGGCAGAGCATTCCAGGCCTTAATCACTCTGTTGGAGAAGAAGAACCTTCTTGTGTCGAGTCTTGCACCTGTCACACGTATTTTAATGGGATTTCCTCGCAAAGTAGTGGTAGTGGCCAGCTCAAAGAAGTCACCAGATGCAAGGCAACAATCCTGAAGCCGCAGCATTCGAAAGGCTTGTATTAGGTCGCCGCGTAGCTGTCTATAGTCCAGAGGAAACAGATCAAGATAAGACAATCGTGTCTCGTAAGTCAGGCATCTTTGAACTTTAACAAGCTTGGTTGCACGTCTTTGGACCTTCTCAAGGGTGTTATGGTCTTTGACAGACCATGGTATCCAGGTTTGTATGGCAAATTCCAATTGTGGTCAAACGAACATCCCGAAGACCTTATTAAAGCACTCTTTGTCGAACTTTGCAAACGCTCGCTTCATTAGATACAAGCTTGACATGGCAGATTTTGCTAATTTTGAGCAATGGAATGATGGCTTCAGTGTGGACGTGATCCATACTCTTCGATCTTTCTGAGCCTCTACCTTTGGTAGCGGTGTGTCGTCCAGATAGTAAATTCTCTGGTGCCCGGAGCTGGTTCTGCCGAATTGCAGAATATTGCACTTGGGAGCATTGAATGGGAGGAGCCAGTTGTGCGACCATTCCTCGAGTCGATGCAAGTTCGCCTGTAGTTTTTCTTCATCAGCTGCGTTGTGGATGACCTTCCAAAGCTTTTTATCGTCAGCAAACATGGCGATGTCACAGTCCAAGCCACATACATAATTCGAGATACCTTAATAGATGAGAAATCCCCATATAAGTCAAAAATTCCAAACTTCCTTTCTAAGAGACAAAACAAATTAAAAAAACAACTTCATGATCCCTCAGTTAGTTATTTATCCACTCTCAGACGAATTAGGGAAATTCATGATCTAGTTGAAAAAATGGAAGCAAATAAAAACATAGCAGTGGAACGCCGGGCAACAGAGTCCTCCGAAAAAAACAGCCCAGATCTTTCGGAAGCAAATGAAAACTAATCGAAAACCAGGTCCCCAACTCATGATTGATGACGCAGGACAAGTAATAACGGACGATAACCAAATAGCAAATTTATTCAATAAGTACTTCTCAGCCAACTATTCAGTTGAGGAGGAGCCGATACCCCACCCAACAGAAATGACAACATTTACCTTCAATGAGATCTGTTTTAGCGAAGAAACCGTCAAAAAAAGCTATCAGACAACTTTCTAATTCCACCTCTTATGGGACGGATAAAATCCCACCTTGCATACTGAAGCATATGATATATGCTCCAATACTGCTGTCTAGTCTATTCTCCTTACTCCAATCGAATAGTATGTATCCAGAAATATGGAAATACTCAAGCATTACACCAATCTTTAAAAACGGGAACCGATCTGATACACAAAGCTATCGTGGTGTTCACCGAACAGCGGTAATAGCAAAAAAATACTAGAAAAAAATAATTTCCAAAACAAATGCTAAACTATCTAACAAACGCTAACCTCATACCTTCCTCTCAACACGCTTTCTTACCTAAAAAGTCATGTCAGTCCTGCCATCTCACCTTCCCTTGAATTCGTTTCAAGTAACAGAGATGACGGAAACACGGTAGCTACGATATACTTTGACCTAAAAAAAGCGTTCGATAAAGTACTCCCATCAAAGGCTTCTAGTGAAGCTAAAAAGTCATGGGATCGGGTCTCCCCTTCTTGACTTTCTAAAAATCTTACCTTCAAAACCGATATCAGGTAGTACAAATTCGAAACGTAGTCTCAGAACCATCTCATATTAGTAGTGGAGTACTTCAGGGGACTATCCAGTCCCCTCCTATTTCTTATATACATTCACGACTTATCCTCTATATCAACGTCAGCTAAAACATTTTTTTATATGCGGACGACTTAAAACTTGCATATGCATATAACCAGCATACAGTAGCCAGTATGCATAGAACGATTGAAAAATGATCTTAAAAAAACTAAGCGAATGGAGTACTCTATGGCAAATGCCATTCTCCAAGTAAATGTCATCTCCTGATATTTGGTTCACAAAAAAACTTCCTCCCATATTTTTTTCAATAATCAAGAAATAACCGAGACAACATCAATAAAAAGACGTAGGTCTTAGCTATACAAATACTCTTGATTTATCTCCCCACGTTAAACAAATATCACCAAAAGCCACTAGACTATGCGGATTCATTTGTAAAAATTTCTCCTCACCTGCCCTAAAGACAAGACTATATAAAATGTACGTTTTACCTCTCTTGGATTACTGCTCAATTTTTTTGGCATTATGCCATCAGATGGCCGAAAAGAAACTAGAAGCCATTCAAAGATGCTTTACCAGATCCTTATCTAAATGTGATGCCTTTCAAGGCTCATACATGGAACTATACGATAGATATGGTCTTCAACCCGTCTGGATCAGAAGACTCAAAAAAATGGTCTCACTTTTTCTATTCAAAAATCACACACGACCAAGATATTCTCAGAATGAATTTACTAACAAATCAAAAACGGTCCCCGAGACACTAGAAATTCAGAAAAATATTATAAAAAAATTCCGAAATTCAAAAAGGCCCAACGATCCAACTTCTATTCCATAAGATACGCGACAATATGGAATGCCCTGCCAAATTCTATTAGAAATAGTCGAACCATACGAGAATTTAAAAATAAAAAAATCAAACAATATATGTTAAATAATAGCACACATCTATTTTTGAATAAGATAGGGCATTTTTTTCAACTCAGTTCTTCAACATAGAATTCGGGCCGAAAGGGCTCTGACGCGGCAGTTACTGTTGGCGATAGCTGCTTCAATCCTGAGTTCTCCCGATGAGCTGTATTATCTGCACCTAGAAGTCAAGCTGAAAATCCAAAAGTACTTTGCGTGCGGTGATAGCCATTCACTAGAACCGGATACTCAGGCCAGAATCTCCCACGATTAGTTATTTCATGTCCTTTTATAAACCACCTACGACGACCTGCAATGCATACAGAGATTAAGAATCTTATCATCTGGTTATGTGTTACACCCTCTGGTTATGGGCAAGCTATAAGTGGTGGTTAGTGACCTACAAGACTCATAAATACTTATCTTCTGGCTAGGCACAAGGGCTCTCAATTTAATGATTTATATATTCAATATCTAAAAGCAGCTTTTTTTCTATCTTTAAAACTATTTTAAAAATTTATGATAATTTTACATTTTAAAAATGTTTTTTTGGATAGCGTCTTTATTTTTTTATGTATAATTTTTATGATTAGTAAACAATTTGCTTTTAAAACTAACTTGCAAAACTTATTATTTTTTTATCTCTGTCTGTTAGTAGCATGTTTTTTTCCATTTTTAACATCATTTATGCTCTATGTTATTCGAATGTGCAATGAGCCGCACGTCTAGGTTTTTTGATATAGCTTTTATGAAACGAATGGTACTAGCGGTTTCATACAGCTAGATCAAAACATAATCAACACTATGATATATAATACAAATATGAAGACTGTATGACTGCATTGAAAGTTTCTTACCGTTGAACTCTTCTTTGCTCCTAATCTATTTTCACCTTTTTTTAGCAATCAGTCAACTAAGTCTAATTATTCGGCAGACCCCACACCGGAATCGACTGCGCTCGCATCTGATTGGAAGTACCTATCCCTTCGAATCGACCGCAGACGTTTCTACCTCTGTCAAATGAATACCCTCGAACGTCAATAACAGACTAGTCTTGACTCTAAACATTATTTCCCTGATACATTCATCTTCATTCTGTATAGCTGTTTTAAACTTCATTTTTGCTATTTCTAAACCTTGGAAAACAGGTTTTTTTACTTAAAACAAACTCGTCATTTCAACACTGCTATTTAAGCAAACAAACAAACCAAAGCTTAAGTGTTTAATGAAAAGAGGAGTTTGTTTTAGGTTTTTTCCTGTGTTCTAAGGATTTGACGGCGCCAAGCAGTGCCAAATCAATAAACCTATTATATACGCAGTCATCAATGTATTGTATGCAATGTATGTATGCAATAAAAACATCTGAGAACCCGGTGCAATAAACTTCCCTTGAAAACTTGGTATGAACCGCTTGTCTATATTGAAAATCAGTCAATGAATGGTGCGTTGAAGTCTCCCATGATCAAGAACTTAGGCAGAGCAGCAAATCATTCTAGCTCATCTAACAGACCAACGCCAGCCTCGTTGTAACATTTCCGTTGTCAGTAGATGGTCAAAACATGAAATTTATGGTATCCTGGTAGTTTGTTAGTGATCCAAATAGCCTCTGCACTGCATGCATACTTTTATGTATTCTTCTGACTCAATAAGTCCGTGTATTCAATATGCGAAAACTCTTCCCACTCTTTTACACCCTCTCCCATCTCTTCGAAACTATGAAAACCTTGGTTCGAAAATTGCTTTGTGATCAATTTTCTTTATTTTTTTTTCTTGCTAGACATTTTGTTTTCATCTTTATTTTCTGGCTTAAATTGCTCATTATTTTTTGTGAATGTGGCTTCGCTATTCATTACTCTGTTAACTATCTTATCTCACACCCCATGTGGAGTGATGTGCAGGAAAACGAATTGTTATTGGTATATCTTTATTTTCATACGGAAAGATTCAAAGATATTGATTAGGCTAGAACCCATGGATATATTAAGTACCTTGACTGAAATCTGGAGCCGTCAACCTTGAACCTACGTGTTAAAGTTGTTTGTCTCAATTGCCTCCGCCCGCACCCTCCGCGTTTCGTTTTTTTTTCACCCTCGAATGGACCTCAGCCTCGACGAGATAATTGTGAGGGACCGACCCTTTCGTCGTGGACGTGGAGTTCAAGGCTCCATCAGAATGCGTGGAACACGTGGTGGTCGAATTCAAAAACGCAGCTCTGGTTTCATTAGTGTACGTCGCTAATTTTTTCCTCAACTCTCTTAATGAAGTCTCGAAAACTTGGTGATAAATGGCAACATGACATGTTCGAAGGCACCATTGGAGCGGCAACTGGCGCCCCAGCGAAACTCCACATATCCAATTTAGACTTCGGTGTTAACGACGATGACATTCAGGTTGGTTGCCGCCTGGTGTTTGTGACCTTTTAAGGAGCTGTTTCAAGAGTTCGGTGTGTTACGCAGAGCTGCCGTCCATTATGACCGAAGTGGTCGTTCCCTCGGAACTGCAGAAGTCGTGTTTACGCTCCGTTCGAACGCTGTCAAAGCCATGGAACACTATAATGGCCTGCCGTTAGATGGCCGCCCCATGAACATTCAACTCGTTGGAGGTGCTCCAGGTTAGTCTCCTCGCGATCCGCAGGCTTGGTTTTCAACTTTGCTGGGGCTGCCCTATATCCATTGCAATTGCTCTTGGAGTCTTTATTCATCTATTGAAAAATGGCCTGCTTCCGGGCGTGGAGGTGCAGGGACCCCCGAATAGACCACTGGAGCGTCCAGGCCAAACAAATGACAACCCGTGGAGCAGCAGAAACGACTCAATCTGAGAGACACTCCGAGGGCCATGGTTCAAATCTAAGTTGAAGGTTTGAACGTGTCCAACTTTTTTACTTTAACTGATGTAGTTTTTGAATTTAACCGGGTTTAAGCAGTGTTGTTAGTAAGGGTGCCTGTTTGTTCTCAGTTAAGTTTGTAGTTCTCTGAAAGGTTCTGAGTTATGTGGGGCATCCATAAAAGTACAAGATGTTTCTTGTCATCGGTATATGTAGCTCTTACGGCAGCCCTCTAAAAATACCTGCTTTGCCATACATTTTTGTTTTCTACTGTGTAGAAATGAGGAAGGCTAAGTTCATTATCAGTATTCCAAGTGTTAACTTTTTTCGTTAATCGTTGAAATGCTTTCGATAGCATTCTTAGAATAAGATTTCTTTTGGTTTGGGTGTACTATAAGGAAGTCATACGTGCTAAGTTTATTCCCTATAATCACCTCGCCAGGTCGAGTCCATATTTTCATAGCCCCTCGCATTGTTAGTTGCCAGAAAATTTCTACCAGACCCGTTATATCATGTTCGTGTCAACTTAACCAAGCGGCTACACCTGAAAGCCCCGTTTCTTTAGCAGCGCAAGAATAAAAGTCTCTTATAAAAAGCACCGGAAATCGCCCCGACCATGTAACACAGATCTCCATCATCGGTCACGGGCCATTCTTGCTGCGTAATCGAGCCCGTTAATATCCCTTTGTCTTTTTGTTAGCATTATTGGGTCGCCGTGGCGGCATTGATAATCTTATGCTACAGCGAAAAAATACTTAAATTGACCTATGGAGTTTTCATTGGGGTATAGAATGGATTGCAATG
The DNA here is from genome assembly GCA_017591395.1 of Schistocephalus solidus. Classification (NCBI taxonomy): domain Eukaryota; kingdom Metazoa; phylum Platyhelminthes; class Cestoda; order Diphyllobothriidea; family Diphyllobothriidae; genus Schistocephalus; species Schistocephalus solidus. The sequence goes on from WEDG01004483.1 coordinate 23,971, forward strand.
GACCGGCCCGTTTTCAAGTATCCTCAGTCACGCTCCCACAAGTGGAGTGACTTGACGCACATTTCTGTTGCTCAGCTATGTTGGTGTTAAAATTCAGAATTCTCAGGTGAACTCTTCGCCAGGTTCCTACGAGCGTTGGGTTCCGCACATCCACGCTTCCGGCGATGCTGGCGTAAGATAATGTTGAAATCAACTACTTATTATTACCAGTCAACTTTTTAATCAGCTGTTTCTTATCCATCAGTAAATTATCAAGATTCCTACCGTCATAATGAATTTAAATAAGTGTTTGCCAGACAATTTGTTTAGCAAAAGCGCGTTTTCCTACAAATAAGGAATGACCGGAGGAAACACCCGAGGCCGCCTTGGAACTGCCTTGAAGCGTATGAATATTGGTGCAAGTCCACGAGCAAGACTTCGAGGAGGACGTGGGGGGCGAGGTCGCGGACGGGGTCGTTTTGTGCGTCCTCCCGTGACCAGGGAGCAACTGGACGAGGAGTTGGCGGCTTACAATTCTCAGGTACATTTCCTTTTACTCATTCGATTCGGAGCTGTTGTGCTGTTTGGTTTTACTCTACTCTAATTTACAATACCGTCCTGCAGTAGTTGGAAAGAACCGTCACTTTAAGTTAACGGTGTATTCTATGTTAGTTTGACAGAATCTGCATCACTGATCGCACCCTCATCTGCTGGTGACAATACGATTGGGAATGGACTTGTGTCTGCGTCTTGAATTAAAAATTCCACACTCCGCAACAACATCGCAAAGATATGCCGGACCGGTCAAAAAATGAAGCGGTTTGGTTGGTCTACATGAGCTCAGTGCTGCTGTTCAGAATTAATCGCCGAGCTTTAACTGGGGGCAGCGAAATGTTTGCTGCTGAATTTCAGTTGAAATAACCCGTCAAGACACGGTGATTTGCCTAATTTAAAAAGTAGGTGCATCGAACGCTGAATCCGTTACTGCGAGTTTTTCGCGCGGAGTGGTATCCTTGGGGCTGGCAAGATCAACTACGAAAATAGTTATCAAGTGCGTGCGCGTACATACGAATCGAACGCGGCGGAAGGCTCAGACGTTTCCTTGAAGTTTTGCCATCAAGCATATGCTGAGGAACCACTACGGCCTAACCCCTGACCGGTGAAGGGCTGAGTTAACCTGCCGGTCGTCGTCGTGATTCTTAGTGCGTTGAGACGTTTGTAATTAAAATAATGCCGATGCTGTTTCTTAGTCAAACCGACCAAAGTTAAATTGGACATCGTGGCTGACGCTTCCTAAAAGCCACATGACATTTGTCACAATCTTGGCTTTCATTTAAGCCCAAAAATTTTTGCTGACCCTTACTTTGCCGCAGAATTCATGTATACGGATATCTTAATCCCTTGTTGTCTGAATCTTTACGAAGCAGATATCACATGTTGAACATAAAAATCTGCATTCTGTATGCATTCGGTACCCCAACTGCGCCATTTATTAGACGTCCTTTCATGCACGATTTTACCTTTACTCCAGCGTTAATGACTGCTTTAGCCCTTGTATAAATAGCACACCATACACTTGCAGTCGTAAGTTGTGTTTTCAAACAAGACACATTATATCACCCTAGTCTAAATTTTTTTGTTTTTTTTTTTCACTCAACTTTCATGCATATATTTATCTTTTTAGCGATCCTGAGTATCTCTGTGTTCTGCGTTTTACGGACCTGCTACATATTTGTATCAATATAATGTTTTAACACCTGCTGTTTGCTTTTTTATCTGCTTAGTTCATTTACGCTCAACTCGCCTGTATAATCAAACCCGTCGTGATTTCGGTGTAGCATTTCGCGGGTTGTCCTCTGCGTTGTATACTAAGATTGCTACTGTCGTTTTTTTTTCTTTCCTCCAGGCAGCGTATATGCCTCATCCTTTTCCTCTCGAAGAGAAATGCGAAAAGCAAATTTCCTCTTTGATATACGAGCAATCATTTTTTCTGTTCAGATTAATTTCATAGCTAAGGAGCTAATTTTCTACGAAAAATCTACTTATCCCTGAAGGTAAACGCATGCAGATATGTAGTAAGGGTTTCTAGTATCCTTCGGAAAGTAAACCAACCTAGGGTTTCTTTCGCGTGTGAACTGGCAGGCCCATTGTTACATTCAAGGTGCTTCCGTACATGCTTTGAACATATGGAGTCCAACCAGTCGCTTGGGATCTTTTTTGGTCTGTCAGACTGCCTTGTACTAGGATCTGCGATATCGTGACTTTGAGCTATGTTTCCCTCTGACCATCATATCTACGTTTTCAGCATTTGACGGCTCTTAGATAGCAGCCGCGAGTTATTTGTGAATGCATCGCAACAATTACAGCACACTGCAGGTCGAATTCGCAGTCGAGGCCGGAGACGCTGAGGTTGGCACACGGCTTAATAGATCGCTTTGAATATCTTTGGGTTACGCAACGCTGGATAGAGTCGTTAAACCACATCAAATAGGCGTGTATGGATGTAGTTAGAACGGGTTTATAGCGTTATGGTAAATAAATGGTAGAGTAGCAAAGAAAGAAACGACACATTAAATGTACAATTGATCCATTTGTGAAGTGGTGATGTGCTCACGTAAGATCGGTGATACCGATGAGGATTGCAGTGTTGGCGGCAACTGCGGATAAGGGTCTTGGAGATACTGACGTAGAGGGGACGTGCGATGGAACGAAAGCGAGAACGCAGGACGGTGTCAGTGGTAGGGAGTGAAGGGCCACCGAGCACACCTTTCCCATCTTAGATCCACGCGAAATTGACCTTAGCACACTCGAACGACTGTCCTGTTTGTGGCCCGTTACAGCAGATTTAACAGTGGACGGTGGAAGCGTACAGTTGGGTGACCTTCGTTCTGTCTCAGTATCCGCTTGTGAGCCCGACACATTCGATCCCTTCAATGCTACCATATACATCTGGTACCGTCACTTTACAGTACAGTGGGCTGAAGGCATCATCCTAACACAATTGTGGGTGTGCTTTACTTCGACCTTGTCCGCCTACATTGGGTTCATTATCTTGATTCCGAGGTCACTGTTGTCATAAACGGTTCCACCAGTAGATCATTGTGGAATAAACGGATTACGTGAATCGATAATCGGGGGTCCAGGTGGTCGTTTTTTCATCGGCGTAAACCTTTGTTTGAGACGGTGTCAGAGGAGTAGACCCCGGGAATGGAGTGCTACCTCCGTCGGTTGAGAAATTCCGGCTTTTGCAAACCGCGGGTGTCCTTCGCGCTACCTTTCAGTCGAGATCCAGTAGACCGCTCGTTTCTACATGGAAATTATAATCCAAAGAGAGCGGAATTAGGCACCTGACTACTACCTGCCGCCCAGGTTTTTAAACTTGTTCGATGCCTCACGAGCATCCGTTGCTCGACTTACATCAAAAGGGGCGGCAGGACAGGCGCTTTAGGCGAATCTCGGTTAATAAGGATTACCGAGGCATGTGTAAGATTTAGGTTTGGTTAATGGGAGCAAAAACTGTGCTATGCTTACCCGAATTGTCGATTTACGAACGGAGCTCCTAAAGAATTGCGAAACTCTGTAGACTTATTATTTAAATCTACCGGGATGTCTTCTGCCGCCTGCTTTTAGCTTATCGGCGCTGGTCTTGTCTCGGGATCATAAGCGCATCTGCTAATGTCGAGTACTTCCGACTCACAAGTCCCTCACGCTTGGAGGCGAAAGACCACAAGAGGATTGCATCAGTGGTCACATATTTAGAGGTTGCGTTGCAATGCCAAGCCGATTTCCTGCGTTTTATGAACGGTCCAGTCGTCACTCTTACCTTTTAGTACACTAGGCTGTGATTTGGGTACCTCTAGCGGATTCTTTGTTCTGGGTTTTACAGTCGTGGATACCTGACTAGGATGCCTTCCACCTTGTCTGATTTATTCGACCTCGGTGGTGTCGCTCTCGGCACTCCATATGCAAAGTTATCTAATTTCGTCGGGAGTTTTGAGTATAACCAGATCCACAACAGGCGCCAGTGTTATCTGATTGAATTTGTCCCCTTCTATTTCCTTGATTCTGAGGAAAATGCTATAACGTTGCTGGTGGGAACGAAATTATTTAATAGTAGTCTGCGGCCACGGATGGGTCAGATATCAGATCATGCACTGTTCTCACTGCTTGTTTGACAGACTTGTGAGCCTGTTTGGTTCGCAGCTAACCTTACCCGGCGGCTGTTCTACTGTTCGCCACTCGTGGACATGGCAGTAACCATCTTGCTATCGCACAATTGCTGTAAAGACCTTCAGTTTTACGAAAGCCAATTAGACTCGGTTGGTGCAAATGTAGCCCACAGTAAGATTTGGGTTCTCAAACCCTCATCTTGGCCTCTGCGTGGTTATCCAACCATCACGAAGAGGTAGTATATGTGGGACCTTACTTTCTGGCACTTCACTGTACCAGAATCGGCGCGACGTTGCACGGAAATCGGCGAATCGCAACCGAACACTGTGTGACCTGAAGGCCGTTTCCCCTCTTTTGCTTTGTTCGGTTGTCGGTAGGTACGTTACCATAGGGCTTTTGTTCTGGGGCTCCTGGCTTTCCGCTTAATTTCGCAGCGCGTAGGCGAAAAAATAAGTGCGCCTTGGTGACCTAAGAACGTAGTAGTTGAACTGTTTCATCGACCCAAGTCTGAACATCTACAAGCTTCCAACAACACGAACTGTTTCCGAAGATCTGACGGCCGAATAAATAGTTATTGGCAGAAGTTTCGGCTAGATAGATGTTAGTTTTTTCAACTGGTTGATTGAATGAAAAGAGAAAAATCCGCTTGCGTCTAGCTTTACAAAACCGCGACTAAGTCTTCTAATATATTCGTAGGGAGAAGGAATTGATTGGGTGAGGTTGTATGACTAGGTGATTGGAGAACGTATCAGGTTAGTGCGTACACTGTTACATTGGGGCTCTCTGCCTTCAATCTACCCAGTTCTCTATGATGCTCTTACCAAGAAAGAGCATTTATTTACCGTATGTGTAGGAAGGAATATCGAGAAAGATAATGGAGACTGTGTGGGAGCATATTTGGTTGATTATCCGTCGTCGGTCAGCCATATCCATGCTCTGATCTGCAGGACCTCGGGCTTCAAACCCGGGCCCTTTTGGTTTTCGGGAGTTGTAAGTTGATTGGTCTACCATTGAGCCAGGTGTCATTTGTCCTCCCGGTTGCAGTCTGGACCATTAACTGGGATCGAAGTATGTTCACCAATCAGGTTCGGGGCAGGCTTCTCCAGTTTCGCCTTTGGGACTCAATCTAGAACCTTTGCAGTCACCCGGCATCAAGTAGAAGGTTGAATACGAACAAAGATTTGAGAAAATTGAGTGATCGTTTCTGGTCTCCGAACCGTCGTCAGCCAGTCATAACCAATCCCAGGACGGCATGTTCTGCTATTCGAGGCCACAATCTTTGATCACATGAAAGCAGCATTTGGACTTCCGCAAGCGTATGCCGGCCTCATATTGCAAGTTTATGGAGTGAATTAGCAAACGTAAACTGATATAGGTTTTGGAACATCATCTCTCTGATACGTAGCACGCATTCCGCCGAGGGAGATACTGCTTATCCAATGTGTTCTACTGTATGGAACGATGGACCCGAGCGGACGATGAAGGAAATGTGGTGCACGCAGCCTACCTAAACTTCAAGAATGCCTTTGATAGTGTGCATCACCAGCGTCGACTATACAAAACCAACCGTATAGGGATAAGGGCAAACTTCTGAAGTAGATCAAAAACTTATTGATTGGGCGATTTCAGTGTGTCTGTCTTGTTGATCAACAATCGATGGAGGTGGCGGTTGGGAGTGGGGTTCCTCAAGGCTCCATTCCTGGCCCTATTCTCTTTCTTACCGGTGAATGGATAAGTTGGTTGGACTCGGACATCGACATCTTTGCTGACGACATAAACGCTTTGGAAAGTCATCTGAAACGAAGAGTAGGAAGAAAATTGACAGGCAAATTTGCATCGAACCATGCGCTGGTTGCATCACAGACTCCTCCCATTCAATGCTACCAAACGCAACATTCCTCGAATTGGCAGAACCAGCACTGCGCACCAGAGGATTTGCTGTCTTGATCACACATCGCTACCAGAGGCAGAGGCTCAGAAGAATCGGCAGGAGTGGATCACGCCCCCATTGATGTCATCATTGCATTGCCTAAATGTAGCCAAAGCCGCAATGTCCAGTTGGTATCTACACTTCATGCCTTATCCCATGAAACCTCATGGATTTAACAAGAAGGGGCCTCTTACGCGAAATCTGTCCACGCTGCGTCGCCCAAAGTTTTAAAGCAGTAAAGTAACGACCGTTCTTAAAAAGAAGGCATTGATTGTTTTTGTAACTTAATCTTTACTAAATTAAAAATAATTAATTTTCACTAAAAACGCGAATATATGATAATGGCTATATTACCAATAAACCAAATAAGTCAATATAAAGACGCCTGAGGAACTTCGGCGCACAAAAATTTGAAAATAATGTAGAATAGTAACAAATTCACTTGGTAAACTCCCTGTTTACATTTATGGAATCAAAAAAGTTTCTCAGACATGGAGATAGCTAGGTTGTCTATAGTGTTTCGTTCAATGTGAGTATGCAGCACGAAATCAAGTTTTTCTGCCGTGGAAAGATTTTTCTTTGCCTCGTGCCAATTTCTTTTGATCCTTGCAAAAAGATTTTCGATTGGATTCCGGTCCGTTCGTAGGAATAAAAATAGATCGGAGGCCATATGCACAGCGACTAGCTGTTTTCTAAAATGTTAGATTATCGTTTTAAACGTTATCAACTTCATACTTCTCTAGAAAGATCAACGGGAGCATTATCCTTTTAAAGTATCGTTTCTATGCTGCGTCGATGGGTGCTGCCCAAGACATTCTTTACAAATTAGAGGAACACCCTACGATTTATAGTCTCCGTTGTTGTCCGTCGGATCGGTCGCTCTCCAAAGAGGATGGCCATCCAAGCCATCAGGCGTCGGCAGTTCTTGAAAGATGCTGTCGATATATTGTGCTCTCGGCTGAAGTTTCTCCCACATACGTCCATCTGGGTCTACAAATATGACCTCATCGCAGAAGTAAATGCTCTTCCAGAATGAGGGCTTGTAAGCAATGTACTTCTTAGCAAATCAAAAAACGTATCTCATAAGTTTCCTACTTATATTAATATTCATTTATAAACCACGGCGAACGAACAAGGTTTAGTCCGGAAGGTTTAATGGCGTAAGAAACCCCCTGCAAATAAATGATTCGGATTTTGACCCAGTTACTCAGTTTTACCTTCAATAAACAGATCTTAAATGAACTCTTCTTTAGTTAACGGCTTTTTAGCCTCAACTCGTGACAAAAAACAAAATTACCAACCTCAAATGTATGCCATACTACCACCTTAAATCACAAGCAGGATATTTCAATCTATGGTAATCAAGCGCGCTTTTGCATATTACAATGAAGTATGATGCGGTAAGGTCTTCCGTACATTCTCGCGATTACAATAAAAGTTGGCGTTCAGGCTTGGAGACCGTGGACTGTCAAAGACCGCAGCCCCTTTGAAAGGGTTCAAAGACGTCCAACCAAGTTTTTCCAAGGCCAAGGGTACCTGCATTACGTAACACGACTGTGGTGGTGGTGGTGTAATGTCTGGGCTGTGGTTGTGCTCCGCCCAGTAAAATCATCAGGCCAGATCCCGGGTTGTAGGAAAAAGGCAAAAGGCACCAGAATGAGTGATTTATTGTGCACAGAACCCTGACTTGCTGGCCCAGGCAGCAGTGGATGGTGTGGCCAGGGCTGTTGTTGACCGTGTCCAGCCATGCCTGAGGAAAACGGGCTAGTGGCGGCAGCTGCTTAAATAGGTCTGTGGAGCAAGTCTTGTCTAATGGGTGTGTGTGGTATTAACTCCCACATCAGGCAACTGACCGGCTCCGACAGCGGTTTAACTGTGAGGGTGGGGGAGAGAGTGAGGTCGACAGCTCAGCGCATGTTCCTCACAATAAACAATCTGATGCGCTTGAAACTATCACGGTGCGCTAAAAGCCGTGGCTTGGAAGGTTGCCAACTGACGGGATAACTCGGACCGCGTGGTCAGCCCAATTTGTGTTTTTTGTGGAGTGGCTGACTGGCGGACTAAGAGTCAGGCTGCAATGGCTCCTTCTTAATGTGACCTTTATGGCACCCCCACTTCGTGGGATCAGAGCCAGGTGTGGTGGTACGCCTAGGGGCGGCTCCGGCCGCGCCAGCCACCTGCATCCTCTCCCGCCTCCGGTCTTCTTGACTCTTTCATGGCGCCGGGTTCAGGTGGGGGAGGAAGAGAGAGTGTGGTAGCTGCAGCGCAAGGCTACTATCGCTTAAAACTAATTCACGCGCAAGTCACCGTCCCTCCACCACCCTTCCGTGGAGCATACGGTGGACATCGTCGAAATCGACTGTCGAACTATCGTGTGTGGTATTAACCGAGGGGTGTCGTGTCAAATGGCCTATGCGGCATCGGCTGAGGGGTGGGGTGTTCAAGTACTGCTTGGGCCGTCATAACGCTCTGGACGCAAGTGCGTGTGCGAGTGAAAGTCGGTCAAGTGTCTGCAGGCCAGCGAGTCTGAAACCGCTCGCTACGACGTTGCACGACCTTGAGTAAGTGACCTTGAACAAGGGCGCCGGACCTAGCAATGCTGGCGGTCGGTCACAGTGGTGGTGGTGGTGGCATCGGTGGCGATGTCGACGCAAGTCGCGGTTTTAACGCCGCCCAAGGTAAGGAAACAGAGAGAGCTTACGAGGGGCCTGCAGCTGAGTCTGCGCCGAATAGATAGATTCAAACAGTACTGGGGAACTGAGCCATTTCTATTTCCCTATGGCTAGGTCGAAAACTCGAAATGTTTATGGCGTCACACAGAGACTGGTGGCACATATGTCTTCCAAGAGTTTTCATCTCAAACTGATTACGGTAGTATCTAAGCCATGCCTCGTAAGCTATCTACCAACTGTATGAGAATCCACTCCATCGTGCTCGTGAAAAAAGATCAATTCAACTATTGCGAACAGCTTCGCTTGTACACTTCATCTTGTGGCCACGTGGTCTCGCGTACGGACCTACTGCACTCTCACATCTAAACTTTCTCATTTATGTACTGATTATTCACAAACATCTACGCGTGGCCGGCCAACCAACACTGACAGCGCCATCTCTCTCTTCTCTCTCTCTCTCTCTCTCTCTCTTCTCTGTTGGTTTACTTTGGGAACGAATACTAAACTGACCTACACCACCAAAAGATGCTTCTTCTGAAACATGCTTAAAGTTTTCGGTGCAGTTCCTCTTAAACCGCCATCAATTTTCTTTTCCTAATTTAGCCCTTAACCAGGACTGGTCTGCCTATGGTTCTTGCGCTGTGACCAGCTGATGTCCTGTGGACTGTCCAGAGCCCAGTATACGACAGCAAAAGTGCTGATTCACTGATTACCTAAGAACACCCCAGTTACGCTAGTTGCGCCCTCGGCAACGAAAACTGTTCGTTACCGGAAGACTCTCTTGAGTAACGTTCGTTCTACCGTCCCGAATGATGAAGTCATCCATTTCGTGGCCTTAACCAATACTTGTGCATGGATCCGTTTCTACTAAACTGGACTTACTCATCTGTCATACTGTGCATTTAGTATAAGGATAAGGTCAGGACACTCAGTATAAGCGTGAGTGCAGTGAATAAGGTCAGGACACTCAGTATAAGCGTGATTGCAGTGAATAAGAGGACAAGACAGCCCGTATGTATGTGCTACAGACAAACCGGCACCTAACTCCACACGTGTCAGATTTTATGGAAGATTGTGTCTCCGATGTCGCATGAGGGAGATTTGCCGTAAGGGCCAGTGCGTGAAGGAGCTATCGCAGCCTCACCCGCATTTTTCACAAGAACCTAGAGAATGCTTACATTGCCCCCCCTTCCCCTCCAACGTAACCCGTGAACAGGAACGACTCCTTGATACAGGTGGCTTTACGCTCAGTTCCAAACAAATAAGGTTTGGCGTTAAGGTTAGGCTTGGGGCTAAAGTTAGGGTCAGGGTTAAAGTAAATTTAGGGGAAGGGCTGGCGTTACGATTGGAGCCCCATTCCCATGTCCTGTTCCGGGATGCCCTACAGGCACCTCCGACCACGGCTTCACCCTGTCAACTGGCAGCCTTTCAAGCCGCGGATCCTGTGGGATTTAAGCGTGTTTGATTGAATGTGGTGACGAACGCGCTAAGTTACCGTAGAGAAGAATGTGGCAGGATAGGTGCCCGCTCTCCTCTATCCCTCCCGCGCCATGAATATGCCCGATCCTCTCTACTGAGTCCATATGAGATAGGGCAGAGCAGCTAAACCAGCAGCAGATTCCGTCTGATGCATTCTGCACACGCGCTCATTAGTCAATTAAGGTTTGTGTCCCGTAACCGGTCAGTGAGCGCCCATCCATCATTGTTAATATTCCTAATCGAAGCCGACAACGCAACGAGTCCGTGGATCAGTGGGTAGAGCGTTGGGTTCCTAACCAAATGGTCGCGGTTTCAGGCCTCGGGTGGTGCAACACCTGGAGTTGGGTATGACTGGCTGCGGATGGCTAATAAGCCAGAAATAGCCATTCTAGACTCCCATGCCTTTGTTGGTAATGTCCTTTAGTCTATAATACTAGCCACTTTGCGGCTATTGGCGGGACTAGTGACTGCTTGAGGCTGATGGTGGAGCCGTGGCAGGACACTCAAATCGTATCGTATCTGTTCGTTGATTAACACCCCTCAGGAAGTATACAATATAGTCTACATTCATTGGAAAGTGTCAGAAATACTGCATGATACCTCCTCACTGGCATAAAGGAATTTCTGCTTATCCTTTCGCGGAAAGCAAGCATTTTGTAGACTAAAAACCCAAAACGCAAATTCGAAGTCAGATCGGGCTCAAAATTATTCAAGCGTTGGAAAACTTCCCTAAACCTAAATATACCTTCCCTTCGACTGTAAACTCTGAAGAAGGCGTGATTTTCTATCGATGTAGTGCATTAAGGATTATGCTTACTCATATTTTCTGTAAAATGTATTCTCAGTTATGAGGCCATCGAAACTAGACAAAAAAATAATCATTCAATCAGTGTATTTAGAGTAAATGACAGTAGCCCTTGAAAACTATTTAAACGGTATAGGTCTGCTCGAAAAGAGGTCCAGTTGAAACTATTTTACGGGTAGTTTTAGTGTGCAAGGTATATAAAACGAATAATGAAGCACAAATGTTAAAAAGGTGTGGCATTTGTGGAATAACAGCGAACAGCACATTCACTCCACGCACACAATGACATTGTCAGCAATTTAAAATTTGATGTAAACAAAACTATCTATTTTAATCAATGTAGTAGTATGTTACAACTGACTTTGTTACTTGCCTGGAAGTAAAGAATGTTGTTCCTGGCTGACCCTGAAGAACGTCTACATTTAGGGAGGAAATATCCTCTGGATTGATGGTACTGCTGTGGCTTCTACTTAACGGGTGAAAAGCTGTTCCAGTGGTTGACAGTTTCGGTGAATCTCTTTGAAGAAGGGACAAAATTGCCTGGAGGATTTTGATTATGGGAAGTAATTTTTTGACCAAGGGATCTCATCGGATTCTCTCGTTGCTACAAATGACGGGTAAAAGAACCATCAAACCCGATTTTATCTCTATCCTTCTGTTACATTTAAAATCGGAAATCTATGGGTGCTTTGAATTTTTTTGCGAGAATTCTAGTGCCGAATTTCGCCGGTTTTACTGTCTATAATGATCTCAAAAAGTGCATTTTATTTAGTTAAATATTTTCATGAAATCTGCTACACCATGATGAAAGGGCTCTGTGTTGGAGAAGGGGGGTTGGCAGCGGAGAAATGAAGGATTACCGTTCGTTGGAGTACAGTTAAAGTCAGGTTAGCCAAAAAACAGTTATAGCAGAAGGCAAAGTGCCTTGAAACAAAAATTATTTTTGTGACGATTAACAATCTATTTAACCTTGGGTCCCAGAACTCAGGATCGTAAATGCGGTTGCAAGTTTAATGAACCTTTTTGAAGAAGGGGCAAAATGGCCTAGAGATGTAACCAATCTCCTACCGGCATCGACGGCACCGGGCTACGGCGATTGATTGCGTGCGGACCGTTAAGAAGGCTCTAACGGCCGAGGCAAACTCTAGACTATCAAGCCGGATCAGGAGTGCGTTGACGACCAAATCTGAGGAGTGCCTACTCCTGCTTTTTCCGGTGTGGACCCCTATTTTGGATTGAAGATCCCCAAACGAAAGGATGAAGACCAAATGAATAAATATAGTCGGTTAAGTGCTACTTTATTTTTTTATTTATTTTATTTATTTGAATAAATCTAGTCGGTTAAGTGCTACTTCATCCCCCTCACAGGGAAAAAAAGAGACTTCAGCACTTTAGTTGTACTTTGAATTATTCAAAGCCGCTGAAACGTGTTTAATTATAAGTTTACTTTTCAATGAAGTTAGATGTTTCCTTGTTGAAAGAGCTCAGCAGGAAGTTAAGCTGCTTCCTCGATGATAACTCAAAATGGATAATAAAAGTTGCTGATTTATTTGGAAATAATAAGAACAATGACAAGGAATTTTCGTTGATGAACGTTCACCGATCGTTAATGGAACCCACCCCTCCCGTTATAGCTTGGGGATCATTCCCGAGCCCAGCCAGCAGCGGCATAGCGCCCAGTAGTAGCAGTAGTAGGTGTTGTTGCATTATAACTAGTAGCAGTAGTAATAGAAGTAGTAGCAATAGTATTAGATGTAATCATAGTAGTAGTATTTGCAAGCGACCGCTAAGGCCACGGAAATGACGACTTCCGTGGGGGGGGGGGGGAGTGGCGTTGCGAAGAAAATTCCTGGCCCGTCGCGGCCTCACCCGTTCCGGACCAATGTTGGTTCAGCAATTTGACGGGGTAAAATGGGCAGAAAATTTGTCTACAGGATGCGAGTGAGCAGCATGTTTTCGCGTATGGTTCTTTACTGACGCGAGTTTTCAAATGATAGGATACTCGTATCTGCGAGAAACGAGACAAGTGCCAAATTAAGGGATGATGAGGCAACATGACTGTCACTCTTAAGTAGTCTTTCGGACTTCCAGGTTTCCGTTAGGACAGAATAAAGAGGAAAGGCTGCACAAAACTGAATTCATTCTCACTTCCTCGTCCATTATCTTCCGAGGGCCAACACACCCCTATATGAAATTAAACACTGTGCTTTCAACGGTGTTTGCTAATCCCACTTCTGCCAAGGGTAAATCAGGTTGCCAAATTCAGTAATTGGTGTTGTTTTGTTATGGAGACTAACGCTGACACCACAGGAACAGACACCGAATAATTCATTAGTTGCATCTTGTGTAAAGTGACGCTGATTTGAGGCTGAGGAGATGGGTCAGAGAAGGGAGGCAGCATTGAATTCCAAATGCATTTAATTACAGAGGTGAAAACCAATACATGGTCGACTTCATTTCCTCGATCCGCCGCTAGCACGTTCTAAAAAAGACTGAGTTAACTCGGCTAAAGATGGGATGGGATAGAACGTTGTGGTCCAGCAAATAGTTCTCCCTTCTCCGTTGCGATCTTCACTCATCCAGACTGCATATCAACCAGATTAATCGGAAGACACTATTGCGAAGGTCTCGTTACGGGCTCTCTCAAACCCTCTCTCACTTCCCCCTCCCTCCCCCCAGTGACCGAGCTTAATCGCCATATAACCTCCCTGCAAGTTACGCTTTGAAGACTTCGCTATGGTTCAGGTACCCAAAGTCCACATTTCATCGAGTAAGGGTTTTGCGGAAGGCAGAAAAGGTGATAGTGGTCTGAAAAGGACGCTGTCCCAAAAAGATACAGAATTTACCACTTCCCCTTATTAGAAACGTGATCTCTCTCTCTCTCTCTCTCTCTTGCTACTTCGCGCGTATTTTGAAACGAAAGCATCTTCGTCTACGATCGGCTGAGAAAGGTAATTAATTAATCTTTACTTGAATATTGACTGTACAACTCGATCAAGCTCGTCCGAGACACCCCACGAGGTTGAACATGGTTCATCTGCGACAACCTTGAGAATTGGAAAACGGCATTCAGATCCTCTTTATATACGTTACCGTCGGCTAGATCAAATACTTAAGTTGGCTTCAAAAAGCAGGTATGTTGCGTGGAATTCACTAGCTGCTGAAAACGTCTGCGGATGCCTACGCATTTTGCACGGCGCAGCTGGTTAGTTTTCAGCCATTACTCGACCCCAATCTCTTCAAGAGTATCGAAAGGCTTTTCCACTGAGTGCGTCATGACTACAGTAGATGCTCAGGGGCGGCTCTGGCCGCGCCAGCCACCTGCGCCCTCTCCCATCTCCGGTCTTCTTCACTGTGTCTTGACACCGGGCTCAGGTGGGGGAGGAGGAGAGAGTGCGGTAGCTGCAGCGCAAGGCTACTATCACTTAAAACTAATTCATGCGCAAGTCACCGTCCCTGCGCCACCTGGTGTGGAGCATACGGTGGACCTCGTCGAAATCGACGGTCGAACTGCCAGAAATGTTAACATAACTTCTGAAATTTTTTTTTAGAAACGATTACTTAATGAGTGTTGGAATATATGCTATCCTGCAGGATAATCCCGCGATATTTTAGTTACGTCACGATGTCCTCCCTTGAACATACTTCTTTCTCACCACCTCGAAAAACAAAAATCTGTAAAAAAAGACTAATAAATTAATACGAGGTTTTTCTCATTGATTTTTGCTGTCATTATAAATTCGAATATATTTAATAGAAATCATGAATGACAGTAGTTTTGTACTTGTTTAGTAACAACTTGCATCTCCTGCAAATTTTATAATCAAAGAAAGGGTATATTTCAGTTTTTAAAAAACCCTTTAAATTGCCAAATACTTTTGAACCCGACTTGCCGTTACACTTGCATTCAGGTTTTCAAAACTAAAGACTGTCTAAGTAAAATGATTTATTTCCCTACGCCATGGGGAAGATGTCAGGCAATGCTCATAAAATTATGCAATGGAGGTAGGCCAGGCCACATACTTTAGAAGTAGCATTAATAACTGAACAAATTCGATGCCTTGTAATTGGCTCAGAAAAACCCATAGTTAGAAAAATTAAAAAAAGTAAACTACCCTTTGTCCATATATAAATTTTGTCATCAAAGGAGTACAAACAAGGATATTTTCGTGCATGTTTTCATGCATGTGAATTTATAAGAGCTTCCAAAATAAATCCAACAGAATACTATTTAAGTGATTTTTTGTACAGAGCGTAGTTTGGACAGGCGGCGGAAAGAAGCATGTTCAAAAGCCGATATCCTGGCCTGACTAAAACATCATGCGATTAGGCTGTACGATAAGAATAATAATAATTATTACTATTATCAATACAAATCCACGTAATTAATCTCTTATGATCGAAATACAATTTCAAACTTTTGGTTAAGATTTCTGGAAATAGCACATCTCTATATCGTTGCAGCCCCTGGATAATTGGTTACGTTCGGGCATACCGCCTGTGCTTGTTTTTACGCATTAGGAAACCTTATAAACCCCAGCAAGAACAAGGCACGTGTCACGGTAAGGCTGCGTTTACGCGCTTGCGCTCGTGCGCGCGGGAAAAACGTCGTTGCAGTCATCCTCAGGTCGCCGCAGGCATGTTTTCACACTCAAGGTCAGGCGTGAGAGCGATGACCTTGGCTCGACAGTCAACCAGACCCTTCTTGGCTTCTGATTGGTTCATAACTTGCCTGGCTAATGGGTGCGCACGAACAGGCTGATCAATGCGAATCGCAGGAGAAGAAAGCCTGAGCGACATGTTTATGCGGCAGGGATGTGAGGAAAATATGGGAGGCGAAACCTGAGGTCCTTCGGAGTTCCGAAACACGGAGTCTCTTCAAAAACCTGATGTTTATTTTGCTATAACCCAAGCGGATTTTACGTGGCTCAACTCGCTCTGGCCTCGGCAGGCGCATTACCCCGATTTGTATCGTAGCAATCATCGTTCTATGACTACAGCTGACGCTTTATAAGATGGACCAGCATGGACAATGTGCTGTTTCCCTGATATCCGCACCGTCAGGCGCAAATACCTGCATCAAGGGTGGAGTCTCCCTTTCCGAGGGCGAGGAAGCCATAGACACGGTCGTAGTCTGCGCGAACGAGGAATGTAAATTTGGTGAGTATTCCGATTGGTTATTGGTTATTATAAAGGTCACTTGAGCTTGTGACCATATCCTATGGTGCCTCAGGGGTGCAGGGACTTCAAATGCATTCAGTTTTGCCCTCAGTTGTAGCAAAAGCCATGGAAATGTAACAACAAACACTAAAGAACACAGTGAAAATGAACTAAGAAAAATTTTTTTCTCTTGTTGTCCGAGGAAGATGGAAACCTTCACGCGTCAAACTGGGATTTTTTTTGTAAATTTTATGCAAGAAACGAACTGCCCAGCTATCCATGTAAAGGTGTTTGCTATGATATTACCCTACGATGCACTTCACAAATATTGTAACCCCGTCAAATTTGAGCAACAAAAGTTTGGAACCAATTAACCTTTCAATAGGAAAAATCAGCTGTAAGTTTGTTGCGTGACCCTGCTGGTTCTTATGGTTAATCATTCCTTTATTCTATTGAAGGCTGGTTACATGCCCGAAGATACTACCTGAAATTTTAATGAATACTTATCGCACGCAATGACCAGTAGTAAGCTAGGGTAGTGATTTCCGGTCTCCCTTGTCTTTGTCGATTCCACCTTATCAATATATATACCTTCAACGTCTATCTCATACTTCCTCGTGAGACATTTGATGACTCAGCAACGGTGTACAGAATTATATACTCATGAAATTAACAGAAAGATCGGAACAAGTGGACGCACCGTTGGGAAGATGCTCGGAGAGATATGTGCTGAGTTTAAATCGGACTGAGCTTTGCCGTGTAGTTCTGCAACTGGCTTTTCCATGCGTATCGTTAAATAAATGCAGCAAATTTATCCCAAGAGAGACTGCCTACGTTATTAAAATTATTATAATTATCATTAATATCGGTACAGTTTGATGCAAGGCAAACAACCGCATACATCCGGTTAATTTTTATTGCCCAAGTCAGCGCGCTTTTGTACTTTTTCGTCTCATCTTGCATCCCCTCCTCGTCTCTTTCCCCGTTGTCTCTTCTGTCTCCTCCTGCCCCTTCTTTTTCCCTTCTTTCAAACTCCAAACTTTACTCCTAATCCTCAGAAAACCCGAGTCAAAGGATGACAGAACTTGCCACCTTATTTGATAATTTGTTACATGCTGGGGGAAATTTCTAAACAGATGTCTCACATGGAAGGCATATAATATGGAAGGTTAGTGCATCGTCAGTGCGATAGCTCATTCTTCATTCTTTACGGTAGTTGAAAAAAGTGCGACGACCGAGGCTGGTATTCAGTACCAGGGCACAACAGAATTTATCCCCTCCCACTCCCCCCCAACTCTTATCTTTGCTGCACCGTCCGCGTGTGCCTATTTCTCTCTTCAAGCGAGCGTGCTTCGAGACATCCGGATTCTCAAGTCCCCCATGGAAGCCGCTGCCACAACTTGACTGCCCACCTAAAGGTCCGAGTTATTCCGCCTCCACCGGTTCAGAAGCCGTGTCTGTTGCTGTGCCATGCTAGTTTAAGTGCGCATTGGACTACGCGTCCCTTTCTGCTCCTGTTTAGTCCCGGTTACAGCCATTCATTATTTTGATTGCCCATGTATTTTGCCCTGGCTCTGTCGTTTACGAAAATAAGTGGACTGCAGAATCACGATTCGGTAGGGATAGCACTGAAAGCACAAGGTTTAAGGGGGCGGTGCACGCGAGTAGTTATTAGTGAGCTGGTGGCCGTGGGCTTACTCGTTCCGTTTGTTAAGAATGTTTGGTTTAACCGACGGGCGGTCATGTCATTGTCCAAATGGTGGGCGATGTGACCTCGCGCTGGCCTTGCCAATCGCAAGACGGCACGCGGGCGACTGGTACTTACTCACCCAAGGCGACTCTATTCGACTATTCGGTATCCCAGAGTAACACGAACGTCAACTTGAAACGCAAAGCACAATTGTGTTTAGTACGGTAATATTCAGTACCAGTATCAGTATATTTGAGGGAGATGTAGGTGAGTCACCTTTGAATTCCCTATTTGTACATGCGAGTTGTGGTATCAAAAAAAATAGTATCTCGATATGTTGGCGAGGCCAACCTAGTGGAACATAGTTGAAAAAGAGCAGACAGTGGAAAAAAACTCCCGGTGATATTTAGGAGAAATAAATAAAGAAAAAAAATTCAGTTGGAAACCTCAACGGTAGATACACATAGTGAGAAACAAAGGAACCGCCCAAATAAATGCCTAGGTCTAGACAACAAAACTTGTATTCGCTAGCACCTGTCAAACGCACGCACAAGAACAATTTAACAATACGGGTGACCCGTAGTTTCAAGGTCAAAATTGATGTGAATAAACAAAGAAGTCGAGTTCAGGTGGGCAAGGGAAAAAACAAAGAAGGTAGGGAACAACATGTCAGATAGAATTTCACGGGAAAGAAACATGGTGAATTTCCAAAGTTGTTCCACGGAAGATACTAACGACAAAGTCAGCGGGTCGTGCGCCAACCCTCGCAGGCACTGGATATGATATCACCTGCTTTGTGAGTGAAAGCCATACTATACACGGGCGCTGCACAGCTTGTCGTTTCTTCCCATTTACTTTCTGAGTCTTCAACCTCCATTACCTCACGACTCTCTTGGTAATGTCTGCGACAGCGTTCTTCCCTAGGCGATCGATTGATCTTGTATGTTGCCACTGTTGCCGTGGCAGCCAAGGACATCAAGTCTTTCTTATACTTTATTCGTAACGCAGGCAGAGAAAAGCGACGTTGGCAGTCTCTAAAGCCCAAGGGGAGAGATTTGCTGATATTTTCGGTGGCTTATTTTTTTCTCACCAGCCTGCGGGAGAATTCCTGCACTTCAAGCAATCTCAGAGAGTGAGAAAGAAAGAGAGAGATTCATTTTTTTATAGAGCAGCGATGTTCGCAGGGAGCCAACCCAAATTGTGACAATCGGGACCGAATCCTCCCTCACTTTGTGCTCCAATGAGACTTTTATTTGTTCCAGTTGTAGCCAGTATAACGCAAGCCACTGGTCTACTGGCAAAACAGTTGACTTACTGCCCTTCTCATCTAACCGCGATGGTCGCCGATCTATCGCCCTGGCTCTGGCTCGTAGCACTGACGATTTCCATGTTGTCTTGCTCCCTCAAACTAGCGCTCAACAAGCAAGCCGCAGGTCTACTGGCAGAACAATTGACTTACTGCCCAATGGCCAAAAGCTCCAATTTCAAACTCTGGAGTCAGCATGGCACTAATGGGGGGGGGGGGTTGATGACGTCAGAAGTAATCGCTTTAGTAAGTTTCAAAAACACCTAAAATTCCCATTCTGGCAACTTTTTACTTATCAGGCATCCTCAAATTCAACATTTTTGTGCCTCTTAGGACGTAACGTCGATTGAGTCAACATTTATCGACTGGAAAACCTACCGGAATCGAGAGATGTTCCTACACTGATCCACGGCTCTCATTCAAAGATCTGACTTCATGTAAACCACGATTTGTATGCCATAACACACAGGAGATATTCAGTGCACAGTCGAATTTGAGTTAGCTGATAGGTAATTTTTGTTTACTGAGGTCAACCAGACCCCACTCAAAGTTATCAAGACAGATCTGTGATGGCATATCTCCAACCTGAGAATTTTGTTGTACTGCGGGAACGGACACAAAAAATCCTAGTTCTCTAGTCGTACCTGACAGAGAAGCGTTGCCTCAGCCTGTGATTTGAGTGATGAGGTGACATATTTTAGGTGTGGTCATTGTTCAGGGGTCTCTGGAGGTGCTCAACCAATCCAAAGCTTGTTCGAAATTTGATTTATTGCTATCTATAGGGGTTACAGGATACATCCTACTGCCGCTTCTGCCGCCACACGACGCAGCTGCGAGGAGTTCGGTTTATCAGCGTGTCTCCAACGTCCTGTGTTGTCAATATGGTGTGTTTGTTTAGCCCTTTATATATATATATATATATACAAGACAACGAGCTCGTGGCGCAGTGGGTAGAGCGTTGGACCTCTGCCCAACAAGGTCGCGAGTTCGAGGCTCGGGCGCCGCAGTGCCTGGGTTTGGGTATGGCTGGCTGATGACGGCTAATAAGCCAGAAATGGCCATTCCAGTCTCCCTTGTCTTTGTCGGTCGTTATTCTGCCTATATATATATATATATATATATATATATATATATATATATATATATATATACTTCTTGCTGCCTGTTAGCAAGTTAATGAATATTACACGGTTACCCACTGTAGCTGATAAACGTCAGCCCAAATATTCATATACACTTTCAGTCTACGTCTACAAAGTCTAAAACAGACTGATTTACTTTAACTTGGTGCTTAATTTCTGATTAAATTTAAAATCACCCATTTTTACCACATGCTGGTGGGTGCAGTAGTTTCAATGTGACTGCTAAGGCTGTCTGTTGGGAAGTCATGTTCGTAGGCTATGCTATTTTGACTTTGCGTTGAATCAGGTGGGACAGATCCAGCATTGGAACTGGGGTAGATGGCGAAGTGAGTTTGTGGCCAAAGGGCATAGCGTTCATGATCCGAAGCTTCAAGGCTACTAAACTGAACACGCTATAGGCAGAACAAGATTACCGACAAAGGCGTGGGAGACTGGAATGGCTATTGCTGGACCATTAGTCTTCATCATCATCATCATCATCATCATCATCATCATCATCATCATCATCATCATCATCATCATCATCATCATCATCATCATCATCATCATCATCATCATCATCATCATCATCATCATCAGCAGCAGCATCATCATCATCATTAGCAGCAGCAGCATCAGCATCAGCATCAGCATCAGCATCATCATCATCATCATCATCATCATCATCATCATCATCATCATCATCATCATCATCATCATCATCATCATCATCATCATTATCAGCAGCAGCAGCAGCCAGCCAGCCATAACCAACCCCAGGTTCACAAGCTCTGAGGCTTGAAAATTTGTTCGGTGGGTCAAAAGTTCGACTGTCTAACCATTGTGCCAGGGGCTCATTGTCCCATCGGTTGCGGTCGGGTCATTAAGGATGATAGCGGGACGCTCATGGGCTGAGGTCGAGTCGATTTGCGACGTATGCCTCTTTCGGCAACTACCGTAGAGAGTTCAGCTCAACCCTCACGGTCCTATTTTCGTCTTGGAAGTGAAATGGCAAATGTGATTTAACTTAATGTCGTCAGTGCCTGTTGATAAGGAGGTAAATTCTGTGGAAGTGCGTCATTTCCTGGGTTCTAACACGCATTTCAAGCTTAGACGCCCATCCAGGCAACCCCAGCACCCTCGCAGATAGACAACCTGGTGTGAGCTTTGCAGCACATCGCCAACAAATCCCACTCGTCTACACTTGTTTATTTCTGTAAGCTACACACCCACACAAGAGTAGATGCGGACTTTATAGGTTGGTCTGGTCCAGACAGCGTCTGTGCTGTCCGTTAACTGCGCCAGCATATCGGACCATCTTTCGCTCCACACAGCCCAGAGCGGAGCCCTCACTGTCACCAGCTGGTGCCCAGCGACGCAAATGCACGCGGCTGCTCCGAGAAGCTGTTTGTCCGGAGCCGCTTGCGGTTCGCATGTCTCCGGGCCTTTCTACCCCCTTCCCCTCCCATCCATCTTCTACCTTCAGAGTTTGCGCGGTTACTCACCTGAGACTACAGATGGGTTTTCGCGCTAGGTTGACCCTTTCCGCCTGATCTATCGCTGGTTCTTAAACAGATTACTGTGGCACCGACAGATCACGGAATGATCGGACGTTGTGTATGACTGAAACCATTTATCTACGCTATAAGGAAGGCATCATGCAATTATCATTAAAATTGCAATTTTTAGACTATATTTTATGCTTGGTAAGCAGCAAGCAATATATTAAATGGACAAATATGGACAGGTACGATGCTTAATTAATGGAAATTTCAGGGATATAAAACATCTTATAGTAAACGTTGTAAAAACCAACAGTCACCCTGCATTAAAATATAAACTTTGAGAACGTAATTTTCTAAGGACCGAGTGCAAGAAAGAATTTATCTGTGCATGTTTTCTATAAAATATAAGAGCATCGGAAACCCATCGGAAAAATCATGCCCTTTTCGTAGTCATTTTTCAAGTAGAGTAATTCTTGCATGCGGTCGGAAAGAGATATCTGCGGGAATCATGCTGTACGCGAATTACTATTAAAACCCAACTTGAAAACACTACAGAAATTTGGTTAACCTTTACTGCGATAGCAAATCTACTTTATTTTCTTGTGGCAAACTGCTGCATAGTGCGCCCCGATACCAAGAGACTAGCCTCTGAGATTGGCTGCACAATGCTTTTGTCGACTATCTAAAAAACATAGAGCCTGACATAATCCTACTCCGGAAAAAAACCGCGAAAATTTGATATTGACAGAAGGTTTTTAGTTATCGATAATGCAGGCTTCTTCCTTGAATGCCATGTTGACTCTGTATTTCTGTCAGTTTTTGGGCGATGGAAAGTCGAGTTGAGCCGGTGTCTATCGAAGTCTGCAATCGAGAATATATTCGAATATAATCAGCCTCCCGGTTCCTCCGTTGTGTGCATTGGTAAACCAAGCAACGTCTAGAAACGATGGTTTTTCGTTGACAAACGCGCACCGATCGCTATCGGAACTCACTCGTCCCGTTCTGCCTTGAGCCCCACCAGCAGCCCCACCAGGATTGCCGGTAAAGACAAGGGAGCATGGAATGGCCATTTCTGGCTCATTAGCCATCATCAGCCAGCCATACCCAACCCCAGGTGGTGCACAACGCGAGCCTCACGGATAAGAGCGTTGGACTTCTAATCAACAGGTTTAAGGTTCAAGCCTGAGATGATGCGCCACTTGGGCTTGAGTATGACTGGCTGATGACGGCTAATGAGCCAGAAATGACCATTCCAGTCTCCCTTGTCTCCACCGATAATCATAGTCTGCAAATGATGGTCTTTTATTCTGCCCTTGAATTTCATATCCCCCTCGCAGATTAGATGGCTTCATCTTCTTCCTTCAAGTCCATCTTTCTGGAACACACTGGATGATCTTGTCTTTTTGCGGCAGAGCTTCATCTCGTGGTAGCAGGTACTGCTAGCAGCAAAGACACCGGAAGAGTGTCATTCTTAGCTCCTCCGGTCAGTTTACCTCCAAGAGCTGGCCAATCTCTAAAAATAAGAAGCAGCTCATGCTTTGTGTCCTATCTTCATCGTCAGCATCTTCTTCTTCTTTATCGTCTTTCCTTCTTATTTCATGTGTTAGTAATTTTTACTGTCCTCAGGTGTCTGAACTTAGCACTAGGAGCCCTCAAACGCGCTATCGGTAGGGCCGCCGAAACTGGGCACGAGAATAGGAACCGTCCCGCCCATTTAAAATAGGTGGCCTTGCGATAACTTTCAGGAAGAGGAAATATACCCGTGTCTTAACGCTAACACTGACCCTAATATAAAACTAAACCGTGACCTTAATCTTAAACCTAGCCGCAGCCTAAACCTAAATTCCACAGTTACCATGAGCCCAAACCGTAACCCTTAACATACTTTTAATCTTAACCCCAACCCGAATCTTAACCCTAACCTTCTCCTAAATACTTAACATAATTCCCCCCGAAATTGGAGCAAAGCCGCATGCATACTGCCCGGTTCCTGGTCAGGCGGCCAAACAAAACAACCCTACCGCTCTAGCTAATGTGGGTTCTGCCTAAATGACAACTGAACAAACTTTGCTGCCGTATTGTTCCTTTCAGCCGCTAGCGTTAAAAGTATGCTGACCTTGTGCTTCAGGTTACTTTTCTTAGAAATAACGGGCTGATGTCAACCTTTAGGGCGAGTTCTGAACGAACCATCCACAGGCCGCAGCCAATGAGCTCTGCACTTTTATCTTCGAGTGGTCGAATCATACTAACTCCAGACGATTTCACCATTTTATGCCTTGGTGTCACCAATAAATCTTGAGAACATGATCAGCTGTAGGCGTTGGTAATTAGTTTTTTTTTTCTCCAAAATGCAGTCAGTAACAGATCTCATGAAATGGTAACTAAAATTCTCGAATGCGTTTTTATCAGGAAAGATTACCTAGGTGAGTAGTTTAGCATAATCTAAAGATATTTCCGATAAGCTGGGAGGTGGGCTTTTGAATGCACATCTTTTATCAAGAAACACACGTGGTAAATAATGAATACTTAAATTCTATGCCCTTTTTTCTATTAGTTTTCTGTACTATTATAAATTCAAATAGAATTTAGAAAACACAAGCTCCAAAGCCGTCTTTCTTTTACTCATTTACCCGCTCCTAAAGATTCCATAATGAGAAACGTTTTAGACCATCAACTTAAATCCCGCATGGAATTAATTTTGAAGTTGGCGTGATTTACTACCAGATGAGTATAGCAAAATGTATGCTGTGCACGTTTTCGATATAATATGCTAGAATTTATAAACGCGGCACAAATTTTAAAAAAAGACATATTGCATAACTAGGCATTTTTCACAGAGTGTGTATCTTGCCGGTTGATGGATAGAGACACAGTTTAAAGCTGGCATCCTGGTGTGACTGAAATATTTAGGGATTATGCTGTGAACTAATCACTTACAATCCCACCCAAGTAATCCTTCCAAACCGAGACTATGCATCCATCCGAAGGCCGGAAAAGTTAAGCATACAGTAGGCAATGAAATTCACGCTGCATGCCAAATGTTACAAATAATATCCGAAAATTCGCATTCCAGTGCGTATACCATAGCATTAAATCACATTCGTATGTCAAGTTGCTAAAAATTATTGATTTTTCGGGATAGTTCTACTTGCCGAAAAGGTATACACTAAAGGCGGCGATGGTGATTCGACTTTTAAAGGAGGGTGCGTGCGAAAAAATGTTACAGGTGTACAAGAGCCATTTTTGATAACCTTGTGTTCTCCGCCTACCAAGGAAACATAAAATTCAGGATCGAAAGTGCTTATATGACCCTTTTTCCCCGACAGGACACGGTAATAAGCAACCCTCCACGCAAGTAATGCAGGTGGCCAGGAGCTAACTACCAGGAGCGGCAAATATTATCATGTCGTAACCCTAACACAAACCCTAAGTTATAACTTGTTACGGATGTCTTGTATGGCTGCCCAAACAGTACACGTTAATAGGAACGGCCCACAATACATGTAGCTTTACTCTAAATTCCAAGGAATTTGGGTTTTAGATTAAGTTGAGGATTAGGTTTAAGTTAAGGTTTGGAGTTAGGGTCAGAGTTGGGGTTAGGGTAATGATTAGGCTAAGTATTAAGGCTATTATCATTTCAACCGTATGCTTTAGGTTTAGGCTGGGGCTATGGTTAAGATAAAGGAAACGGTTTATTTTTAAGTTAGGGTTAGTGTTAACGTGAAGACACGGGTATATTTATCCCTCCTGTAATTTGCCGTAAGGTCACGTATTTTAAGCGGTTCCTATTCGCGTGTGCTGTTGTTGCGGCAATAAAAGGCATCCCAACCAAATCCAACTTCAGCGGAGTTCCCCTACCAGGGATGTGCAATCATGTCTTTCTCGATAATGGTGTCTCCAATCAGTCAGCATGCAATTTGGATTTTTTTAATTTTTAGCCATGCCCTGTGCGTATACTCAATCCCTACCAATTGCGGTACTGCAGACTGTTACCTGCTGACAATTCAGCAAAGTGTGTTTAAGCATGCAACGTACGCACCGAGATGCGGTTGAGCAGAGCGACTATTGCCTCTATTTACTTTCTGACTGGCGAGGTCGTAGGAACCAAAGTTGCCGCGCGGCGAAAGGCTGTCCATTGACTATAAAATGGGTCCCAGGCATAGCAAGCGCACCTATGCGCACGCCGGTTTATGTACGGACAGGAACGTGGGGGAACATTTTTATTCGGCGAACGTTTTCTTTCCGGTGACGATGGAGGTCGTTGACGCCCAGGGGCGTCCTTGAACGGTCAGTAACTTCTGTGCTGTCTCGGTGTCCGCGGCCGTTGTAGACAAGAAGATGGTCTCCGTATTTAGGCTTATCAAAGAAACTAGGCGGACTTTGAAGACAAGTTACCAAGTCTTATGTTTATTGGGGCCGTCTTTTTTCCTCAGAGGTCGTTTTTCGGACATACTTATGGATCAGTCTAAAAAATAAAACTCACTCCCGATGGAAAGGAACTATTAAAAACAACTAGCTATCATGGACTCACTTGATAAAAAACACTCCATCAAAACTATGAGTTAATAAAAGCCTTTGTTACGTTAGTCTACAGGCAAAGGCCGATAGTTCTCTTCTAGTTAACTATGTTCAAAAAGGAACTGGCAACTTTTTTCCTGCATGCACTTATCTGAGCGGAACTGACACTAGAAAGAAGAGGCTTTCACCAACTTTGCTGGTAAGCACAACACAAGAAATAAAATCTTCACATAGTCACAAATTCGAGAGGTCGAGTAGTGAAAAATAAATTCTGACTAAAATTACGAAGCTCACCATTTTCGGTTTCGCTATCCATTGGGATTTTCCCATTTGGACCGGAGAGATGAAATCCGCTATCCTGCTGATTATTAATCAGCTTTCTCTGCTGGGCTCTTGGAGTTTTATCAGCAGGTTTCGTGGGTCTGCGCATCAAAACCCACTCGTATTCCATTGCTCCAGGGGTTTGGGATCAATACCAAATTGCTTTGAAAATTTCCTCTAGCATGTATCCGACTTACTCGATAAAAGGCGTACTTATCGGCGTAATTCTTCGCAAGAACAAATAACGCCGGGATAGACCCTATTCAATTCGAAGGTAAACAGTAGCTGACCTAACTCAAGCAATGTGTGATCGAACTTTGAATGAGTAATTTAGCGAACATTTAGTCTTGTTATTTTGTTTTGTTGAACGGATTGGATACTCAGAAAGCCTTTTTCTAAAGAACACTACATGTTCCATCTTAGATATTGAAGGATAAAAGGCAGGATTTGGGGAAAATCGGAGGTTGCCGGACATCCAAGTAATTTCCTATGCTATTTACTATCGCAGATCAAAAATCATCGTTTTTGTGCATTATGCTATAAAAGAATATTCATATAAGCAGGAGAGGTTTAAAATAAATCTCTACTGGAGCCAGAAAATTTGGTCTTAATTCAATGTTAATCAGGTGAAGGCAAGTGTAAGGAATTGCATTGTTCTCCAGAAACAAGTAAACGCAACTTGCCGTCTCCATTAAAAAGAGCATCAAAAAGCTCACCGCTTCGGTAAGTGCTTTTAAAAAATATCTTATTTTGAAGGTTTTGATAAACTCATAGAAGAGGATCTAAGTTTATTGCCAATCAATTGAAAACAGGGAAACTCGTGAAATATTCACCGGTTCTTCAAGGAATATCTGAAACTTATTTGTAGTCCTATACCAGAAATACCTATAGAGAAATTTGCTATCACCTGACAAATTTATTTTAATTTATTCGTAACATTTACAGCGATTTTTCAAGTTTTCGGAATTTGCCACTTTTTAAAAAATAAGTATTTGTAACCAAAGTTATATAACTTTTCAAATTTCCTTTTAGCTTTAAATTTGCTTAGGGTTGTTCATTATTATTTCAAAGCTTTAGTATATGCGTTGGTACCAGTTTGCGAGTCATTACCATTCTGTTGAAAAGTTTGGCATTTTGCATAAGATATATTCTTTACTGTACTTGAAAGCGTAAGGTGACACAGAAGGTGAAAATGTACACTTAAAGTACAGTCACTGCGCTATTTTGTGCAGAGATGAGGACCGCGGGCAATAATGCCCCCACTATCTCCTGGCTGCTACTGTTCTAGTTGGGGGTTCTATTGACTCGAAAGCGTCCCGTTCAGTTTGTGCGGTAGGACGCATTTCTTGGCTTAGTACGCCAAGCCCACTCTACTGAAATGGACGCTATCAAACCCCGAGTCAAATCGATCGATCGATATATCCTGAGCAGAAACCGATGCCAACCAATAAGAAAGGTGGAAGCGCGCTTGACGTGATGCGCAACAACCTGAAAGCTGTTGTCCTACCAAACAAACAGGAATTGACCATTCAGCACACCCTTGTTTTTGTCGGTACAACTTATGGAGGCGAAATTCGGGTGACAAGACACGGAAATAGAACCCCCTCCCGCGCCCACATCGTCTATGTCCGCTCATTAATGCCCCCCCCCCCATAAAGGAAAAAGCGTAGTCCATATTCACCGTATCTTCTTCATGGCAGAGAGTGACGTATGATTGCCTTTACATAAAAAGCCTACAGCTTATAGACTGCAATCCCTAAAGGCAAATACAACAGCTAGTCGGACGTAGAATTAGTTAAGAATTGAAAAAAAAACTTATTAAACCCCGAGTATACCCTTTCGTTGAGTATACGACAATTTGAACGTCGTTTTCAACGATGTTCACCCAATGCCCACAGCATGGTGGTGCAAGGATGGTGACTTCCCCGTGGATTAGTTGTAAGTGATAGAAGACTTGCACTGCAGCTACCGCACTCTCTCTTCCCCCACTCCCATCTCTGCCCGGTGACAAGATATAGCCAAGAAGACCAGTGGCGGGTTCTGACGTGGGTGGCTGGCCCGGCAGGAGACTCCCTTGACCGTGCCGCATGCCTGAATCAGACCATGAAAAGGGGGTGTCATAAAGGACAAGTAGTTGGTGCGGCGTTAGTCTACATCTATGAGTACCACCAAGCCCCCCTCCCCATGTTCGGAATTTTTTATGGGAGCGCAACCCAACTAAGGCCTACCGTGCCCTCTTTTGACCCCCGTGTGGTCCAGTGCATCTACCACGCGGCTCTTTTAAGGGAGCTTTTGAGTACACACATTAAAGGAGGCGTAATATATAACCAAATTGTGAAAGTAAGGACACTTTGAGCATGTTTTCTCTAAAAAAATATATTTAAATTTATCATGGTATCGAAAATCATCTGTAACGCAGATAGCCAGCAGGTCGGAAGGTCTTGTTGGCCAAGACACTACGTACACTAACAGTTAATCCGTGGGCTCCACGTCCTGCCAACCCCAACAGCAGGTAGTAGTCATTTATGTGGTTGTACGCATCACCAGTCTACCCTTCTTGCATGCTGACGTGTCGACATTCCTCTTAACCTGCGGACTGGTCAAGCAACCTAAAAAAACGCTGGACAAAGACGCAAGACAAAGACAGTCAAAGCAGCTGGACAGTCTTACAAAGAGGGAAGCCAAATACTGTCAGTATCAAGAAATAAAACGAAGCCTTCTTGCTCACCGGAGCCATTTTTGCCTATTCATCTGAGCTTTCGCACCTATGGTATGGCATAGCCTCCCGCACACCAGCGAAGTGTCAGAAGTGATCGAACGCCTAGCTGTTGGACTAGGTCTCGGAATTGCACACTGGCTCAAATTTACTATACGCCACAGGGTCATTAAACTCATAGACCGACTAAATGCCAGTGCCTACACTGTCCTTGTAAATACGCAGGTCAGACTAGACACTTGCTCGAATCGAGCATATACGAACAGACACTGGTGGTGGGATGAAGTGGTGCATTACCACTGGTGACCGCCCGCACTTACGAAACGGGTCAATGGTTTAACTTCGCGGCCTCGAAGATAATCACCCACGCTAGAAGCAAGCCAAGCAGCGAATTGCTTGAGTCCAGCGCCTCCGATCAGAACTCAGTCAATCAATATATCGATTTGGTGGCCGCACACAGCCCTGCGCAGCCACTTATGGACGGTCGTTACTGATGTTTGCTTGATCGCTCCTTCCTAAAACTGTTGCTTATTTTCTGAAAGCTTTTTATATTTGATTCTTCTTCTTCTTTCTTCCTGACTTAATACACCGGGAATGTGGACATTCGTCTCAATTTTCAGTATTCGTTTCTGTTTATTTGCATCTTGCAACATAAGCCCTCCTTCCTATGTTCCACCTTGCCGCACTGTAGCCTGTCGTCTGCACAAAACCTGCCTCGAACTGTGGAAGATGTGCGCTGAGGCGCATATGCAGGGTCTGGCCAAGGCTGCGACCACAATCAACTCTGCTTCCCTACCTCCAGGTTTTGGGGACTGTTCTGGCAACTTCCGTCAATTCTCCGACGCCTTCACTGCTCTGAAGCGTCTTCTAGACTGTCCGGAGTGTGGAACTTCTCGTTTGCGTCTAGCGAGGATGACGGACAAAGGTCAGTCAAAAGCTCACGCTTAGTTGAACTTGAACTTACGTCCGTGCATATGCATTGTGATACTTACTTTCAGAATGAGCAGGTGTGCCGTAAATCGAACATATTTTGTTCTGTTGATTTTTTATGGCTGCTTGCCAAATTCATCAAGAAGTGGTAAGACAGTTAGCCGTTTTTTGTTCCGAGTGCCAGCTAAAGTGCTGAGACCACAAATTTGTTCGTCAGAATTTGCTTACTTTTATGGGGTTCAACGTAAGAGCTCAGAAAAACGGCAATGGGAGATGCGAGATTCGCAAAATAGTGCCGTCACTCAACAGCAGCTTTGCGAGTTGAAGGTGGCAACGTATGGCAGTGAATGTGGATGAAGGATCCGTTATTTTGGTTATACGGTTGTCTTTAAGGAGCAACACTCCCCGTGACTCATACTAACGCGCCATATCGCGTTATTATCTTACCTTTGGTGCACCTTGCCTTAAAGGACATTTTGCTGGCATCTAGGCCTGGGTAACATGAATTAGTCGAGTGCACTGCCTCGACGCAAACATGATTTTTTATCAGGCAGGCGTAAGCATCCACTCGCCTGCCCTAGACGCACTGCCTTTTCGTTTACGGAGTTTGAATACGCATCTCCACTCACTGCTTGTTAATACGTCGTCAAGAGGGTGGACGCTGACTTCTCTGCTTGACCGCTGTAACCCGTAGTGAAGTCACCGCATGGTATTTCGAATATGAGGTATATTCTGCTCAAGTAGTCAATGCGGTCCTCACAGCCTGTAAGTTGGTTCGCGGAACGACTTTCGACTTCCGATATTTCACACTTTTTAAATGCGGAACTATAAATGTCTCTAACATGAAGCGATGACTGCACCATAGCATGGTCTTGTGTTGTACCAAACATTTTTTCTTGATACACCAGTTGACACGTAAATTCGATCAAAGGATGACTGGCTCCAAGTTTCCTTATTTCACAGCGCTAGCCATATATAAGTCAACATTGCCTACATCAATGAATACGCTTTTTGTCCAGATTTCCTAACCTATACAGGCCCAAGTGACACACACATACACGCATGCACCCTACCACCACCTCTTTTGGATTCAATGGAGTACTCATCTGCGTATTGTGTGCGTTTTCATGATAAACTGCTTCAGGTGCATCGTTGCATAGACCAGCTGTAAAGTCTGTGTTGAAGGCTACCTTCGATAGCCTAATATGATTTCAAGCTCACAAGCTTATTGCGCGTTTAGTCATGACACCGCGTCACCTGGTGACTCTCGGTCCCCTGACGTGATCTACGCCCGCTCGCAGTCAACAGCGCACGTATAATACAATCGACCTTTTCTATTCACTTAAACTGTCGTATGTAGGCGAAACTCTCACAAAATCCGTCGTTGTGATTCTCTCTCCCCCCTCCCCACCCCCAAGTTCCGAAGTTAGTTTCGTCTAATCTGTCGGAGTTCACTAAGTTACATTTGAACTACTGTTAAGTATTGTTTGTCAGCCCTAAGCGCATTGTGTGTATTCCCCTATGTGCTCACACAACGGGCCACGCGATTGATGCACTGGACCAACACGGAGGTCAGATCAAGGGACGGCAGGCATTATTGGGAGTGTGCATGCCTGCGACAGTTCGACCATTGTAGTCCCATGATGTCCACCGTATGCTCCACTGCATGGTAGCGCAGAGACGGTGACTTGCGCGTGGGTTAGTTTTCAGCGACAGTAGACTTGCCCTACAGCTGCCGCACTCTCTCTTGCCTTACCCGCCTGTACCCGGTGTCAAGACAAAGTCAAGAAGGCCAGATGCGGGGTCGGACACAAGTGGATAACTCTCCTGACCGTGCCGCCACCCCCGCAGCAGATCCCGTGGAGTGGGTGTGCCATAAATGGCAAACTTGGCTGGTGCGGCGTAAGCCTGTGCCTACGCGTGCCGCCACGCTCCCCTCATGTCCGGTATTTAGTATGGGAGCACAAACAGAATAGCGCCTGTCATGCCCTTTGGTCCGACGCATATACCACGCGACCCGTTTAAGGGGCACAATGCGGTAGATGCATCGCAATTGTACTATTACGATAAAATACTTCTTGCGCAATTCAGCGTCTCTGCGCCTATCTTACTGGGGGGGGGGGCGAGAGCACAGGGGGCACCTCCTATGAATCAAAGCTCAGGCTTTCGTGTCGCAGGGGGCCAATGGGGACATTATTTAGTCCGAAGCAGTTGTTATCCCCAGTCACCACACCTTTGTTCGTCTGCCTTTTGAGTTTCACCGTTTTCGGTGCTATAATTCCCCTCTCGATAACACTTTTAGTCCATAACACACCGAGGGCCTTCTGTCAGGGTCCCATCGGCTTTCGACCCAAACACCCTTTTGACATTTTGGAATAACAGAGGTCCACAATTGACGCTTAAGTCTTCCGTTTTCTCTGTGACAATTTTTCTTCTCGGAACCTGTGCTGCAATCCAGTGACCGCCTTAGGACACTTTTAACGATTAACTTGCTCTGACAGCGTCAAATTCACCAGTCATACGTTTCAGGTGCACAGCCGCGTTTGCTGCTGAGCTGGTAGAACGTTTTCCTTATGGGTGAAAATATGTTGATGCAATGATAGCCGAAACGCCACAAAAACAGGAAGGATGGGGGGAAAATGTGCGGGAAAAACTTGCACCACCGTATGTACTCGGGCATAGCTGACAGTGCGCGTTTTTATTCATCTACCCGAGGGGCAAGGCGCGCCTCAGCCCAGCTGCAATCTACTCCACACCCCTACGGATGGTGGATGCTTGAAAAGCCTTCCGTGAAGGTCGGCTACCAACTACGCACTTTGGGGTCAGCGGAATGAACAGTCGTGGATTGTGTAACGATAGGGTCCGCCGATATGGCTTACCACAGACACCATAAATTGGTAGCCCATAAAGTAATGTCAAACTCGTATCGGAATTGCGGCTGAGCGAGCGTTGCTTGCCGTTTGATTGTCGTGCATGTTGAAGTCCATTGCGTGTTCCACGGAGTGAGCGCAGTACTGGTGGCAGCCAACGGCGCTGAAAGGGGCATTTTCCGTCCTAACAGCAAAATCCACATGTCCTGCAATCGTGTTTGCCTAGGGATCAGGCTGCACTTCGATAGCAAAATTAGATTATCTTCTCTGCAGATGTGGGCATGGTCATTTCTAAAGTGCACAGAAAGGCATTGCGCCAAAAGCCTTTTTACGCCTACCTACCAAAATTATCAAGTAGAAATATTAGATCGTTCTTTAAAAAATATGAACGCAGTCCGCGAATCAATGGAGCTTTTTCACCCAAAGCTCCTACTCTTTTGGGGCTGCTGTGATTCAGAAGGAGCCCTGTACAAAGCGCTGAATAACGGCAGGCTAATCACGCATGCCCACGCTGCTTTTACTAAGCTCGTGGCCCCTAGTGCACGCCATTTTTCAAGGCAACCTCCACACGGTCTGTGTGACCTTGAAAGTTTGTGGTATGAATAGCTGGCCTACTAGGCACAAGGTTGTCTCGGAACCTGCACTGAATGAACGTGCGTCTGCACTCCTGTCCGCAGAGTCTTAATCGGACAGCTGTTGTTGTCCGACCGCTGACAAGGTCATGCCGCGTAGGTTGAACGAGTTTTCGACAATTTAGGTTCCATTGTTATGGCGTCACTTTTGACCAATAAAAACGGCCAATGAGGCAGCTATTCATGATGGGCTAGTTTTTCCTAGGCAGGATTACCGTTAATGTACGAAAGAAAAATAAGTTCCACACGTTGGCGAGTTTATGTTCAGCACATTATAAACTGCGAGCCGGTATGACGTTGTCCAATGTTTGGCATCTTGCCACTACTCGACTGATTTTGATGGCTTGAAATGCAATATGGTCTAGAAATATTCCCTCAGTAAGTACACGGGGAACATCGGCAGTCTCTATTCTCTGTAGTAGCGGGACAATTAAAACATGAGCGCAAGAAAGTTATGGAACCCGCCTATGCGGGTAAGCAAAGATAGGATACACTTAAACTATGTTTAGCATGGCCCTCCTCAAAATCGAAACCTCAAGGGCTTCTGTCAGACCTAGAATGGAGGATATTCTGGCAGAAGGACATTACCGACAAAAAGGGGAGACTGGAATGGTAATTTCTGGCTTATTAGCCGTCATTAGCCAGCCATACTCAACCCCAGATGTTGCGGCACTCGAAGCTCGAATTCACGGACCGTTGATTAGAAGTCCAACGCTCTAACCCACTGCACTTGTCGGTTTCGATCGGGAATATTAACTATGACAAGTAGACGCTCATCGATCGTTTACGGGACTCACTCGTCTCGTTGTGCCTTGGGGCTTACTCTGTAGCCCTACCAGCAGCCGTAACGACTGGTGATATAGGCAGAAGGACATTTCCGACATTAACATACTTGATATTCTGCCAGGCGAAAAAGTCAGGGCAGAAAATACCTCCAGATATAAACTCACCTATCTGCTAAAGAAGTTAGGTCTGCTAAATTCCCTACACACTGC
Organism: Schistocephalus solidus; assembly: GCA_017591395.1. Taxonomy (NCBI): domain Eukaryota; kingdom Metazoa; phylum Platyhelminthes; class Cestoda; order Diphyllobothriidea; family Diphyllobothriidae; genus Schistocephalus; species Schistocephalus solidus. The sequence continues at coordinate 58,770 of WEDG01004483.1, forward strand.
AAACAATAACTACTACTGCTGCTGCTACTACTACTACTACTACTACTACTACTACTACTACTACTACTACTACTACTACTACTACTACTACTACTACTACTACTACTACTACTACTACTACTATTAATACTACTTCTACTACTGCTACTACTACTACTACTACTACTACTACTACTAATACTACTACTACTACTACTACTAATACTACTACTACTAATACTACTATTATTACTACTAATACTACTACTAATACTACTACTACTACTACCACTACTAATACGATTACTACTACTATTATTAATACTACTAATAATACTAATACTACTACTAATACTACTACTACTACTACTTCTACTACTTATACTTCTACTACTACTACTACTAATACTAATACTACTACTTCTACTACTACTACTACAACAACTACTAATACTATTACCATGACTACTACTAATAATATTACTATTACTATCATTACTAATAATACTACTACAACTACTACTACGACTACAACTACTACTACTACTACTACTACTACTACTACAACTACTACTATTACTACGACTCCTACGACCACAACTACTTCAACTACTACTACAACTACTACTTATACTACTACTACTACTACTAATAAAAATACTACTACTACTAACACTACTTAAACAACTACTACTACTACTACTTCTACTACTACTACTACTACTACAACTACTACTTCTACTATTATTATTATTACTAGTGCTACTAGTACTTCTACTATTACGACTGCTACTACAACTAGTAATAGTACTACTACTATTACTAATACTACTACTACAGCTACTAATGCGGCTACTACTAGTACCTCTACTACTACTGCTACTACTACTATTATTACTATAACTACTAATACTACGACTACTTCTACTACAAATACCATTGCTATTACTACTATTTCTAATACTACTACTAATATTACTACTAATACTACTAATACAACTTCTACTACTAAACTAATAATAGTACTATGATTACTACTATTAATACTACTCCTGCTACTACTAATACTATTACTACTACTGCGGCTACTACTAATACTACTACTACTACTGCTTCTACTACTACTACTATGACTAATTTGACTGCTACTACTTCAATTACTACTACTACTACTACTACTACTACTAATACTAAAACTACTACTACTACGACTACTACTACAACTAATACCACTACTTATACTACTACTACTACTACTTCTACTACTATTATTATTAATACTACGACTACTTCTACTACTAATACTATTGCTATTACTTCTTTTACTACTATTACTAATACTACTACTACTACTACTACTACTACTACTACTACTACGACTACTACTACTTCTACTACTACCACAACTTATACTTCTTGGAATACTACTACTACTACTGCTACTACTGCTACTACTACTACTACTTCTATTACTAGTACTGCGAAAACTACTACAACTAATACTATTGCTATTAATAGTAATACTAATATTACTACTACTACTACTACTACTTCTAATACTACTAATACTAATACTACTAATTTTACTACTACTTCAACTACTAAAATTACTACTATTACTACTAATACTGCTACTGCTAATACTTCTTCTACTACTGCGGCTACTACTAATACTACTACTACTAATACTATTGCTATTACTACTATTACTAATACTACTACTATTAATAATACTATTACTACTTCCACTACTATCACTACTGCTTCTATTACTACTATTACTACTACTACAACTACAATTACTACTAATTCTACTACAACAACTACTCTACCACTACTTCTACTACTACGAATACTACTACTACTATTATTACTATTAATACTATTACTACTACTAATACGACTACTACATCTTCTAATGCTTTTGCTATTACTACTATTACTATTACTACTTCTTCTACTTCTACTACTTATACTACTACTACTACTACTACTACTAATACTTCTACTATAACTACTAATACTAATCCTATTACTACTATTACTACTACTACTATTACTACTGCGGCTGCTACTAATAATACTACTAGTAATACTACTATACTACTTCTACTTATTATAAGAATAATAATAATACTATTACTACTACTACGTCCTACTCCTACCGCTCTTACTACTACTATGAATACTACGGCTTCTACTAATAATAAGAATATTACTATTGGTAGCATTATTATTAATACAAGATGAAGGAGGCGCAGTCATGCAAATGGAGGAACCGTAAAATTCGATCCTGTAGTATTCCCTATACCAGCAGTAGACTTCAGCTAATCAGCTAAGTTCATTCCTTTTGGATCGTTCGATGACTGGCACAGTTATCTGAGGTGAAGGTGGACAGCTAATAATTCGGCATTTTCCCTACCTCTGTGTACTTCCTTGATCGTTTTATTCCTTGGGGTCCTTCGAGCAATACCCCCTGCCTATGCAGTCTGTCTTGCTGGTGGATTTCGATAAGTTTGTTTTCTCCCCCGGTCGACAATGTGTAGTGCTGTGCTATTGGTTGTTTATTTGATCAAGTAAGACAATTTTGTGCCATATAAAGTCAGTTACCAACTTCATAAAATGTTAGCAGACATTTTGAAATTTATTTTCTAATAGGCAGGATAACTTACGTAAGTTTGTAATATTGACTGTTGTGTAACATAATACCAAGATATTTCAGTCGCGCCATGATACTGGCTTTTGAATGCGCATTTTTTCGGCCGTTTGCAAAATCCACATGCGGTAAAAATTGATATTAAAGTAGCATACATTTCCACCTTTATTTTCGATCTTGTTATAAATTCAAATAAATTTTTGGAGGTAGGATGCTTTGCAATATCCTTTCTGTACTCATTTGGTGGAAAATCACATCTATAAGTTTTAATCTCAAAGAAAGAGTATCTTTCGTTTTAAAAAAGTTTTAATTATACGATTTTTGAGATCACGAAGTTTACATTCAAATATTCTCGTGTCTGTGAGTTTATTAGTGCTCCATATGAAGTTATAAACATAGTCCGCACCCATTGCCAAATTTATCAGCCCTATATGCTCTTTTCTTAATAGCCTAGAGAAATGTATAATTTTTCGTACAAAGCAGGTATGCAGCTTGTAGACTACAAAATTCTAAACACAACTACAGAGGCAGATTGGCTCAGAAGTATTCAGTAAATAGGAATGCAAAAAATCGAAAGCTGCACTCTCTTTGAGTATAAAATTGGTAAAAAAAACTAAGAATTACTACTAAATCAGTAGAAGAAAATGCAGTTTTATGCATGTTTTCTATACAATGTACTTGAATTTATAAGGACATCGAAAACCAAAGCGGAAAAATCATAATAGCTAAGCATTTATTTTGTACCGTGTGCGGCTTTTACACGCGTCCGAAGCGAAGTCCATTCAAAAGCCCATACCCTGATTCGATTGAAACACCTTGGGATTATGCCGCCTGATAATAAATATTAAAATCTCACTTAAGTAATCCTTCTTAATGAAAGACACGTTTCGAAAATTCGGTTAACATTTCATCATTTCTGTTGCATCGTGGTCGTATGCGGCCGGGCGGGCGGGCGGGGGCGCGCAATCACGCGGCCAGATCGACTGGCGCTTGTTTGAACCAATCGACAAACAGCAAATTCTGGCTCGGTGCCAGGGCTCCTCTTTCGGTTTAACTTTATAAAGCCGGTCCCCGCATAATCTATCTGCTGCCCTGTCCGCTTTTGGTAGTCGGATGATATGCCACTACCACGATCGACATCTGATCGGCCAGCGCGCTGTCACGTCAGATCTAGACCTAGATAGACCACTTTATGGATCTCACACTCTGCAAAACATGTCGGCGTAAGATATTCCCTCGCCCCTATTTCGGTGGCCTTGCGGAGATTGGGGTAAGTTTTAAGGGTAGGTTTAGAGTAAGTCCAAGTTAGGCTTAAGGAAGTATTTTGGTTAAGGCTAGAGTTAACTTTAGCGCTAGGGTTATGGTTATGAGTTGATAAGAGTTATCTTTCTTTAAATTGTCCACATGACCACCCCTATTACGTGCATGCAGTTGTCTAAAGTGTAGACCATTCTCTCAGCCCTATCTGTTTCACTTCCTACCGGAAACGACCCCACAATCCAATTAAGCGGACTGATGATGCATATAAGTCGAGTAGGTATGTAGTAATAACCAGAATTTAATCCTGCCGTTCGAGATGTGATCAGGATCGGTGTATGATCCAGTTAGCCACTGTGCCAACTACCGTAGCCAACTTTCTCTGCAGTCCTGAGATCCAGGAGTTCCTTCTGGCACCTATGTCCCAAAAGCACCACATTCCGGATGCTGCACCGTTAGGTAAATTTAGTGGCTGTAGGGGACTTTGGCACCTGCGGGTCGGTGAATCGCCCGACAATACTGCTAGCCACAGTCAAGGGAATACTTTTCCGTCCGCCTCAGCATTTTTGATGAAGCCAGGGCGAATTCTCGACAATTTTCGAGCTGGAAGCAATTTCTTTGGTTCTGCACATGCGGGTGTTCTAGAAACTGCTGACAGTGTTCCGAGATTATATGCACAACACACGTTACCAGAAGCTCCATTTCATTGGCTGTTTTGGGCGAGTTCTTCCGTACTTAATGACCGATAAGTGGGTCTGTGGTAGAAATTGGCGTGCAGGACATCTAGAATCAAGCCTAAGAGAGACAACTGTCTTTCAAAACCGTCTAGCTAAGCTGAATAGGACACGCGGGACTATTTCGTTCTATTTTGTTCGTGAAAAATGAGGCGTTTTCCCTTTCCCTGTATCCACCAACCCCTCTGTTGCCGTCATTATCTATACCGAAAAGGTGAAATAAAAGAAGCATGCACACCCCGTCTCATTGCCAACTTCAGTTTCGAGCGCTCGGCCGTTCTAAGGTTTTCAGAGACTAATAACTGTGGCAAGTCTACGAGAATAAGTTGATCATATAATCACAACCCCAGCGTTTGGTAAACCGCTGTTAAGAATATTTCACGCTGTTACTGCGATTATTGTGGGACAATACTACAAGCATGGCAGTTCGACCGTCGATTTCGACGAGGTCCACCGTATGCTCCACACCAGGTGGTGCAGGGACGGTGACTTGCGCGTGAATTAGTTTTAAGTGATAGTAGCCTTGCGCTGCAGCTACCGCACTCTCTCCTCCTCCCCCACCTGAGTCCGGTGTCAAGACAGAGTCAAGAAGACCGGAGATGGGAGAGGGCGCAGGTGGCTGGCGCGGCCTAAGCCGCCCCTGGGCGTGCCACCACACCTGGCTCGGATCCCACGGAGTGGGAGTGCCATAAAGGCCACATTAAGAAGGAGCCATTGCAACCTGACTCTCAGTCCGCCAGTCAGCCACTCCACACAAAACACACATTGGGCTGACCACGCGGTCCGAGTTATCCCGTCAGTTGGCAACCTTCCAAGCCACGGCTTTTAGCGCACCGTGATAGTTTCAAGCGCGTCAGATTGTTTATAGTGAGGAAAAATACGCTGAGCTCTCGACTCACTCTCTCCCCACCCCCACAATCAGACCACTGTCCGAGCCAGTCAGTTGCCTAATGTGGGAGTGGGCGCATTGGCTGACGGATCGGCGTACCCGTCTTCGCGCGCCACAGCACGACCTGGCCCCCCATAACGCACACACACCAGGATTCACAAACTCAGGGGATATGGAGCAGCCATCGCCGTCTGACTCCCAGTTCACTGGTCAGCCACTCGACACACACAGCACATACACTGAGCCGACGGCGTGGTCTGGTGGAAGCGTCAGATTGGCAGACTTTCCCAGCCACGGTTTCTAGGAAACCGTGATATACCGTGGTAAAATGGTGATTGTGAGAGTGTTGTCGATGCATTGGTGTAGGTAGTGTGCGCTGATGTAGGCTTAGCCTACGGTGGTTTACCGGAGGTTGTCATGGAGGCGCATGTGTCCTAATAGGCCCATGCGGTGTGTAAATGTGCGAAAGCAGTTAGGGCAGTGAAGGCGGGCCCGTCGACTGCATGTCGGAGCCCCAGGCACTGGTTCACCAGCCTCCATGCGATGGATTCGCAGGTGACCGACCAGGCCGATCCGTGAGTTGAAGTTGCGGGTTCAGTGTGGGCAGGAGAAATCGGTAGAGGCTGGGAGGATGTCATTGCTGGTAGTGGGGGTGGCAGGGGCACTAAGAATGGCAGGAGCGGAGGGTGTGCATGGTGTATCGGTGTTGTCGGCATTGTGGTTAATTCCGCTGTTATGGATGCGCATGTGACCGAATAGGCTTCCATGCGATGAGTGAATGCGCGAGGACAGTGAGGGCAGTGGAGGCGACGACCTCTGCTGTGTGATGGTGCTCCAGGCACTGGCTCCCCCGGTCTCTGTACGATGTATCTCGCAAGTGACCGACCAGGCCGATTCGTGAGGTGAATGTGTGGTCGCATTGAGTACAGCTTAGGAGAGATTCCCCATCGCTGATGGTGGTGGTGGTGGTAGTGAAGGCGGTGGTGGTTGCGGTGGTAGGGGTAACAGGCGATGAGTAGATGGATGTGGTCTCTGTGATGGTGGGAGCAATGGAATTGATGACAGGGAGTGAGGGTAGGGGAGCCAGAAGGAGGGTTAGCAGAATTTTGACGTAGAAATTGGAATTGTCGGATTGTTTTGTGCATTGCGTCCGAAGATGTCCAACCAGGCCGATTCGCGCGCGGAAGATGCGTTGACAGCGCGGGCACGTTGGCAGGGCCTGGGCATTGGCGGTGTTGGTCCGCGCTGAGTGACTTTCGTGCCGCTCTTTTGGCCTTGGCAGCGGCGATCCGGTTGGCCCCATAGATCGCTTCGAACCAGTCTTCACTGATCTTCTCCATGCTGGTCTATCCTGGCGAGGTCCTCCCAGGTCGCAGAGTTGATTTGCAGTTGCTTCAGCGATGTCTTCAAAGTGTCCTGTAGCGTCGTTTTTGACCTCCTGCCCTGCGAGAACCCGTAGCGACATCACCGTAGAAAAGTCGTTTGGGTAGTCGCTCGTCGTCCATTCTTACCAGGTGGCCGCTCCATCGCAGCTGTGACTTGCCTCAGCATGGCATGGATGCTGAGGATTCCGGTCCGCTCCAGGACTTCCGTGTCCGGGACTACAAGCATACTGTGAATATGACAGTACTATGGTTCAGTGCCGCGTAGTAGATGCGCTGGATCAACGAGAGGGCTAGATCAGGGCATGGCAGGTGTTATTCGGGTTGCGCTCCCATAGAAAATGCCGAACGTGGGGGCGGGAGCACGGTAGCACGCGTAGGTGCAGGCTCACGCCGCACCAGTCAATGTTGTCATCTGATTCAGGCGTAGCGGCACGGTCAGGAGCGTCTCCGGCCGCGCCAACTACCTGCACTCTACCCCGTCTCTGGTCTTCTTGACTCTGTCTTGACAACGGGCACATACGGGAGTGAAGGAAGAGAGAGCGCGGTAGCTGCAGCGAAAGTCTACTATTACTCAAATCTAATCCACGCGCAAGTCACTGTCACTGCGCCACCATGCTGTGGAGCATACGATAGACATCGTCGAAACCGACGGTCGAACTGTGACGTTCATTGAGCAGATTGTGGGACATGTTGGTCCACTTGTGACTTGAGGCTCAGCCTAGAGCCTTCACAGCCAGTCGCCTAGCGACTAGTAACATATTTAGATAAGGGGTATGCTAATTGGATAGGCCATGCTAGTGAAGGCAAATAAGTAAGAAATGGCTATTCCAGTCTTCCTTGTCTTTGTCTGTACTCTAGTATCTGCATATGATGTTGTTATGTTTAAATCAGAGTAAGACAGTCCTTTGTATCCACTGTCAACGATTCACTGAATAAACAGGTATCAACTGAAATAGAGGAGGAAATAAAGTAATTTTGTAAACTCCCACATGGTCGCAGTTGCAATTCTGTCCCTTCCACATGTTCTCACAGTATTGACAGAGTCTTTGCGAGTGTCGGGGGTTGGCCGACGTAGCGGGTTGTTTATTTTGGCATGCGTTGTGCAGCAGGCGGTTGTAGGCTAGTCTGGGGTTTTAAAATTTGGGTAGGGTTGGAGATTTTGACTGTCATCCCTCTGAACGATCTAGCAAAGTGCGTTTTAGCTCACTGGTACGTAAGTGGAGATAACAGGCTAATAAACCTGTAAATTTCATACAAAAGCTCTCCGTCGACGTCTGGGTGGGCTTTTGAATCTGAGCCGCCATTTTTCTCATCCATTAACATGTGAATTTTCTTATATGTACATGGGGGGGCTCATTTTTCGCGTTAGATACTGCTATTTGCCTCTCTTTGTTTATATTAACTACCATAAGAAGGTCATTTGCAAACGAAGTACATCTGATGCAATTCTTGGACGCATTCACGGACAACAGTTCATGATGCAGACAGTTGCGGTTTTCAGTTACTATACGTCTTCTGTTTTGTTTCGGTGCTCTCTTTTGCGTACAATCTTATCTACAGTGAATGGGGCCTTTTGCTGAAAATTTTGAAACGATACTTTAAAATACCTCCTGCTCTCTCCCTCAACAGTGTCCACGGCATGAAAGCGATGCTTATTAACTAAGTTGGTGGGTAGAGGAACCCCTGTGGTGAAATTCTAAAAAAAACCATCTCTTTTTCTGCATCACGAATATTATACAGTTCCGCTAACTACAGTCCTACCGTACCCGCATACCCTTGTGGCTACATGCGCGATTTGATTAAACGTAATCCGTTTCTGTTCCGCAAAGCCCCCTTTAAAGACCGGCACACCTATTGGACAGACGATAAGCGTTCACTGATGCACCAGCTGCCCGAAGAAAACAGGCTCGGGCTGAGCAACAAAGGTTGCAAACAGGCGTCTGCATACCAGGCCGAACTCGGCCAGGATAAAATCGTAGAGACTAAACGCAAAGAGGCGAGTTCCAGGAGGCAGTCACGATGAGGGAGACACGAGCGCAAATAACCACACGGGTTGTCTGCATTTAGGCCACTTGCGTAAACAACAAATGGCGCTCAAGTTTTTAGTCCGTTATAAAGTGATTCGTTTTAGACTTTCTCATTTTTAATTTTGTACCTGTGTCGGCCCATATCCAGTTGGACTGGGGAGTTCACAATTAAGCTTTTTAGACAGTTTCTGATTTGTAATACCTTCGGGTTTAGTTTGTTTTACCTTTACCTTTACCCATATCCAGTTGGACTGGGGAGTTCACAATTAAGCTTTTTTTAGACAGTTTCTGATTTGTAATACCTTCGGGTTTAGTTTGTTTTTACCTTTACCTTTTACCCATATCCAGTTGGACTGGGGAGTTCACAATTAAGCTTTTTAGACAGTTTCTGATTTGTAATACCTTCGGGTTTAGTTTGTTTTACCTTTACCTTTACCCATATCCAGTTGGACTGGGGAGTTCACAATTAAGCTTTTTAGACAGTTTCTGATTTGTAATACCTTCGGGTTTAGTTTGTTTTACCTTTACCTTTACCTTTACCCATATCCAGTTGGACTGGGGAGTTCACAATTAAGCTTTTTAGACAGTTTCTGATTTGTAATACCTTCGGGTTTAGTTTGTTTTACCTTTACCTTTACCTTTACCCATATCCAGTTGGACTGGGGAGTTCACAATTAAGCTTTTTAGACAGTTTCTGATTTGTAATACCTTCGGGTTTAGTTTGTTTTACCTTTACCTTTACCTTTACCCATATCCAGTTGGACTGGGGAGTTCACAATTAAGCTTTTTAGACAGTTTCTGATTTGTAATACCTTCGGGTTTAGTTTGTTTTTACCTTTTACCTTTACCTTTACCCATATCCAGTTGGACTGGGGAATTCACAATTAAGCTTTTTAGACAGTTTCTGATTTGTAATACCTTCGGGTTTAGTTTGTTTTACCTTTACCTTTACCTTTACCTTTACCCATATCCAGTTGGACTGGGGAGTTCACAATTAAGCTTTTTAGACAGTTTCTGATTTGTAATACCTTCGGGTTTAGTTTGTTTTACCTTTACCCATTAAACGTACAGTTAGTCGTTGTCAGGTTTTGATTTGATTGCTTGCTTCATTGGGCTGAATAAATATGAGCAATAGCTTGGCATTGATGTCTTTTAAGTTTACAACGTCCCGCTGCCGGCATGAGCATCGCCTACGACACGGCTTCTAGTAGACTAGCAATGTCTGGCTAATCACAACAGGTCAAACCCTAACACAATTTGTAAGGCCTATTTCACATTTTGTTTGAGAAGACCTCTTGTGTACCAAAAACGTGGAAAAAAATGACTTATCTCTCTGCTGCACTTCCTTTAATTGCATCCTGCCCTTATTAAATCCCCCTTCGATAACCCTGCTTCTCGGCTCCCGGAAAAGTGCATTAAACGTTTTACAGCATTTCGTAATTTCTCAAAAACGCTACATTTAATGAACTGTATTTGATGTCCAGACCCACTGTCTTCATTTCTCTTCCCACTCGCTCTTAGCAACCCCCCTCCCAAGGTCACGCGGCCCATCGCGCCTGTTTTCTGTTGGTCGCACGAGTCTAAAGGTTATCATGTTACCTGTCGTTAGTTTTGGTTGGCGGATTGGCGCGAACCGACGTAAACCAACCCGTGTAATCGCCGTAGGCAAGAGGAGAGCGGTTCAGGCTACTATTAAACTGTCCTTAGCGTATTCCCTTACGTGGACAAAGGCCACAGATAAAACTTTTTTACTTTTTTGAATGCACAATAAGAAAGTACTCTGTGGGCTTTGATACACCTGCTAAACCTTCAGTTCACCCAGACTTCCACCCACACACGCACACAACACACACGTAGCAAATGATTAATGTTCAATGTCTTCGAAACTGGCAGCTACCCTGAATGCTTGTCTGCTCCGCAACTTAGCACGCAAGTCCTTTTATTTGACCTATCCTGCGTCATCTTTTCCTCTAAAACGGCCTTGTTTTTTGGTATTTTAAATTACGAGCAAAGATCGACTCACACAGAAAAGCTCGGTTGAAAATTATTTATCGGTGTTACAGCGGGTATGCTATCTCATGAATCGTTAAACAAAATTCTTACATGTGCTGTTGCTTAGAGACGATTACTTAAGTAGGGTTGTATTATTAATTTTTATACAGCATACTCCAAAAATATTTCAGTCACGTCAGGATATCGGCTTCTGAATGAGCTTCTTCCCAATCGCCTGCAAAGATTACACTCTATAAAATGCAATACTTACGTTGCATGTTTTTCATTGATTTTCATTGTTTTATTAGATTCAAATATATGTTACGGAAAAGGTGCCCCATTAGCTATTTCAGGTTCAGCTATCGCAAACGGTACGTGAACTTGTACTCCAAGTGGTCTCATTGGTAGCTCAATTTACGCCGTTTATTTCTACCAGACCTGGGATTTTACGTTCAGTGTGCTACTAATTATTGGGAGATAGCGCAGTGTCCTCGAAGAAATGCAACACCCTCGTCCGTTCGTAGCCGAAAGATGGAAACTGTAATACCTTTTTTGTTAAATCATTTTGTTAAACGGTGCTACGCGAGAGGTGCACCCACTGCCAGCGCAATGAGCGTTTTTTTCTTGAAGGTATAAGAACGCACTATTTAACACACTACTTAAATATTGTCAGTAGCACAGTATGGTAACAATATGTTAAGCACTATATGCAGCATCTTGTGGCCCCTGGGATGTAATGAAAAGCTTTCAAGTAGGTTGTACACTATTGTCAAAAGTAGACTTCATACGCTAAATGAGCATGGCTTGGTAGTTTTTGCAGTTAAAGCGAACAATACTCCGTTTCCAGTCAACCAACAACTTCGAATAATAGTTTAAATGCTCGCACGAGATACACCCATAATACATGAATTCTGGCGAAGTGTGTTTATGAACGGGATTGAAATGAGTGCATCAGGATTTTTGTACCAATAGGTCTCAAAAGTTTATAGCTTATAGGATGAATTATATGCTTGAAGTTCAATCCCTGGTCTGATGTGGTATAGGCTTGTTACCTTGCAGAAGACAAACCCATGGCTAGATTGACCCCGTCTTGTCCTTACAACATGAACCCCACACAGAAAGATATGAATCCGTCGTAAATAATCCTCCATTGTTGTCAAGCGTAACTGCCGATGCTTTGATCCAGTGCATTGTGCCAACACGTCCGCAAACTGCTTCATTCGGTTTCAGTCGCAAGATGCACCAAAATCCAGCTAGAGTTGCAGGTTTAGCTAGCCTAAACGAGTTTAACCTGATCAACGTTTCTGACTAATTGAGTGCCATGTTGAATAAAATTTAACTGCGTTCCATTTAACGAAGCTGGATAAGTTTTCAATTGGGTATATTTCCAGTGAATTTTTTAGCGAATTCTGGCACAATTCACTACTTTTCCGCCAGTCTTATCGTTAATACAAAAAGATCTGAGAAGAACCCACCGCTAGGAGGCTAGAATCGAGGCATGGCGCAAGCGCATGATCAGGGGTTTTAATGACCTACCAAAATATTTACTTTTGTTCTGTTTGTTCGTCTATCAGTCAGGAACACCACTACGTGGAGAGTTATCGTCATCTCGCGTGTGAATTATTTTCAGTTGCAGAAGGTGTGTTTAGCATCCACCTTACTGCCTTTTCTTGCATACAACATGTACCAATGGCAAGATGAAGGCAGGGCAACGATTATGGGTCGTGGCCAGCCGAGTTAAACTCCTCTTCTATGCGTACCACACACGACCTGATAACCAACTCTACACATGTGAGATTTTTCTAGAGGTGAGGAAACTCGGATGTCATGTAATTAGGAAGACCACAGTAGGCAGGTCCCGTGACAACTTAACCCTCGGTTCGCAGTGGTGCCGCGTTGTCCCTTTCATTTGAAACCTATCCAACCTCCAGTGTTAACGCCTCTGGTGGATTGAACGCGTGTGCTTTCTTTAGAGTTGGGAAGTTAAACTTTTCTGATTCAAGCCGACTGAAAAGTAGTTCGGTCACAGTGACTGGCGTGATGTGAAGTCGTCGTCCCTAGAGCCTGCCACTTACGGTCTCGGACCTGACAGAAATGAGATGGGTCATAAGAGCCTTCATCTGAGGCGTTTCACACGTATATGCAGCGATCGTTTAGGACTTGCGCAGACTCAATGTGATTTATACATGCCATTAGTCAGTGGGCTCCACCTTCCCGTTTTCGTTCGGTGCACTTACGGTGTGAGCCATATAGGCGGAAGCGGTGCGGAGGGAAGGAGATTCCAAACATTAAAACCTGGTGGTTTCGTCTCTGCTCCAAATCTAGTACTGCCACTCACAGGATGATTCTGTCTGAGGTTGGCCGAGGTCGCAGATGCACTCTCACGTGTTTTAACCGACCAGCAAATACAGCCCGTCATAATCGCAGTCTCTGCTGAAAAGCCCACAAATATCTGAATGGAAAGTGATGCACTGATGGTGGCTTACGTATTCTATTTCTCGACGCTGTCTCGTTGACAGTACCAACGTCACGTGCAGGAACACGTGACCCCCGAAAGTAACCAATGATATTGAGAGGGTAAGTGTGCCAACTTATGAAATGGGATGAGGGAAATTGAGGTGATCAGTGGCGGGCAATTTTAATGCCGTACATTTTATTTATTCACTTGGCCTACTCAAGAAAATGTCCTTTGTTTATGTGGAATACTGTTATCAATAATTTTATCAGTCGAGCGGTTTAAAAATTTGAGGGTAAATCGGCATTACGTTGTATTCCGATGGTCTCCTAAACTTACACGTCTGCGCGTGTTTTT